>VNJV01017544.1:0-26640 GCA_008042635.1 Drosophila nikananu
AGAGCCGCGACCAACGACGACAAAGTTCAATTACGGTCAACACAAATTGTTTCGCAATTTGAAAACACATTTTCATAGTTTTTCCCCTGCAGCTTCAGGGTAATGAGGGGGCTGCTGGCTGCACCCACCCACCCCCACTTTCTGGAGGCCGCAATGAAAAAGCACGCACCAGGATTTTAATCATGATTTGCGCATATTGCGTAAAATTGAATTTTCAAGTAACCGAAAAGTTGCCTTCGGTAAGTGGGCGGAACTGAAGAGGGGGCGTGGCCAGGACAGGAGATTTCTTAACTCAAGTTCTTGGAAAACGAGTGTGTGTGTGTTTGTATTGCGGCGATGACAGCGTGATTTTGTGGGTTAAGAAGTTGTTAGGTTTCGATGGTTGCCAGCATCCTTAATCAGTTTCTATTAACAAAAATATTTTAAACATGAATGCATATGTGTGCTCCATCTCTATCTTCCGTTCTTTCTTAGCCTGCAATGTACAAGCAAAGCCGCAACAGCTTATAAGCTTAATTCAGTAGGGAAGGAGAGAGAGTTAGAGCCATTAATAGCTACAGTTTAAGAGAGGTTAGCCTTGTTTCTCTACGTTTACAACGAAGTAGAATCTTAGGGAAAACAAAGGATATGGAGAAGGCTTCTTCAGGTTTTTTGGAGTATGAAACCGTAAGAATATACTGGTTAGGAGAGATATAAGAGCTCTGCTTCTTATGGATGACCCTATTATAGCTCGATTTATTTTTCCAGGGTTATAGATCACGACGCTCCCTCTCTTAGTTTAATCCCCATAACCCCTTAGTCGCCGTGATGAGCCCCGCCTAACCACAAATCACGGTTCCATCTCCTTTCGAGTCGCAAACCAACGCTGACAGTTGCAGTTGGTCAACCACTCAGGGGGCTGATGTGTGCGTGTTTACATGTTGTGGCAGCATCCTTTGAATCCCCGAGTCCTGCAGCCGCTTACCAACTATTTGCTCTGGCTTAATTGTGGTCAGGATTGTGGAGGAGGCATTGCAGGAGCATCCAAGGAGCAGCCAGGAGGACCTGGCAAGTGACAGGCTAACAGCCGAACAGGCGAGCTTACAACACTAAGTCCTGGCGTGCTGCAGAGCAATTCCCTTGCAGGGAGGTTGAAATGCAATGCAACCGTTGTTCTGCCATTATTATTATTTCCCTTTTTTTTTTTGACTGAAACACGTTTATAATTTCATACGAAATTCATGGGGCAGCAGTCTCTCTAGGAGCGAAGGAACGAAGGACCTGCCCCTCGATGGTGCAATTGAATTGCCGTCGAGACGCCAAGCTGGCAAATAGCTTTATTCCGGTCTGGCGCAAAATTCAATTTGCCGCGGAGCTCCTTCAATATGCGGCGGCGTCTTAGGCATTGTCTTGTCTTGTCCCCCCAACAGGTGGAGAAGAGGATCCCGCCCCTAAGCGGATTTCGGGCTGCGTTTCTGGTCCTGTTTCCTGGCCAACTCCCTGTACTACCCCCTCTTCAAAGGCCGTTTTAATTTAATATTCATAAGCAGCAGTTAATGAAAAGTACTTGAAGACATGGCAGAGGGCAAGGGAAAGGGAAACAGGACATGTGTGGCAAAAGGCAGGACACAAAATGACAGGAGATGTGGGGGCCAGTAATATTGCGTTGCTATAATAAAATGTCAAATATGTTTGACGCAATTTAACCGCAACACAATCTCGCCAGGGCTCTCCAGCAGCGAACTCTCCTGCGCCACTCGACGACGCTTAAGGACCCTCAAGGCTCTGCCAGGTGCCAGGATGTGCGAGGCGAGGGAGTGGGGAATGCGACAACGTCGATGGCCGACACAACATGGCAGGTAAAATGGCAATTGCGGGCTTCAGTTACCCATTGCAGATGCCCTTGGGAGCCGGAGACCAATCCGGAGAACAGGGTGCTTTCCCCTGAAGGTGATCGAGGCGACAAACGGGTTGAGGATGCTTTTCATAACCTGCTTTGCAGTAAGACAAGTCCAAGGAACTTTAGTATAAACAAAAAACCCTCTCGAAAGCAGACTTTCTAGTTTTAAAAATTCAAATAAATTACATACAAGTTTCAAAAACCTTTGCAATTATTTATAAGAGGTACGTGGCAAGTCGTCATCTCCTGAGCAACCTTAAATGCTATCGCTTTCGCGCGCTGCTGTTATTGTTATTAGCATAAAATGTGTACGTGAGACGCTGGGCGAGTTGAGACCGAAAGGCCAATCTTAAAGAGCCGTCACTAACCCAATCAGGGACCCCCCAAGAGCCAGGTGAATTGGGGTTTAAAGCAAAGCAACGAAAAAAAGGGGGCCAAAGTCAATGTATCGATTTTTATGGAGCATTTTTCACCTTCCAATCGAAGACAAAGGCGAGATGCACACGCCATCTGAGTTGTGGCCGCCATGAGATATATATCCTGCAAGGATAGCAGGCGAGGATGCAGGCGGAGGGAGAGCACCAAGAGGACCTTGTCCCAGCGGCCATTCAGTCAGCCAGCCAGGCAGCAGCAAAACAGTCAATAAAAGTCCACTTACATTTCCTGCCGACATCTCAATTATTTTCCTTTCTCCCCCACACACACGAGGAGGAGCTCGGAGGGGCTGGGAACGCCTTTGAAGGAGATGTCCTTCGAAAGGTACATTTCTGGCTTTGACATCATTGAAATACTCGCCCTGCAATGATAATTCCAATTAAATTTTCAGCGAAACGAAGGCATTCATAAATATTTCAGTGGAACCATTGATAAGTTTGAGGTGGCAAAAGGGTAAGCCAATTTAATTGATTAATTAACGGGGGCGGCAAAGCTAGGGGTAAGGCAAGCGTAAAATCAATGGAAAATCAACGGCAATCATAGGCGAATTAAATGCTCAATAATTACACGAATTTGTGATGAGACTTTAAGAACCGCAGGGAGTATTTATTCCTGATAGCTTAATCCGGTTCCTCAGGGAAAATCAAACACGGCCAGGAAATGGCTTAATGAATGGCCTTCGAAATGGAAAACTGGACGACCAGCAATTGGAAAACGGAGAACGACTCCCCCGAGGAGCTCCAATTAAGCAAAAGGGAAACGGACAGCGGCCAAATCGCTTGGCTCCTCCTCAAGTTGTGTGTTCCAAAAACACTCGAAATTAACAAACCCATTTCGGAGCAACTTAAGATGATTACCGGGCCCCAAGTCCGTGTTTGGGAGACTTGAGAAGGGCGGACAGCCGGCAATACAATGCCAAACAATTCATTTTGGCCAGCGCGCGGATTTCTTTCGCTTCGCCTCGCTGGGGATAAAGCAGAACCGGAGAATTAGGGAAGCAGGATAAGAGAGGAGGAGCGGGATAAGGGAGAAGAAGCGGGATAAGGAGGAGGAGCGGGATAAGGAGAAGGAGCAGAAGCGGGAACAATACCTAAAGCTGGGAATCCCGTCAAGCTGGCATAATCTGCTCTTCTCGCCGCTTTCTCCGCTTGCTTATTTGCATAAAATAATTGAAAGGCGAAATTTAAAAGAATCAACAAAGGCGAAAAGCAAACGCAAAGCGCGAAAACAGAGAGAAACGCACTCGAGAAAATCCCCAGAAAAAACCGAAAGCGGAGTCGCAGGACTCCCACAAAGGATGACGGTCAAGTGAGCGGCTGCACTGCACCTCCGCCGAGTGCACTAATTACGCCGTATGCCAGGCGGCCTCCCAGGCGGAAAAGGGGTTGCAGAGAGAGAAAATGGGGGGTACAATTTTCCAAAGGATTAATTATTGAGAATATTATTGATGTTATTGAATTTATTCTATGGAGCTTTTAAGTTGCAAGAATGTCCATTCATTAGGTACTGTGAAAGGCAAGACCAATGTTTATTTGACAAGTCAACAGGCGGAGAAGAAAGTAGCCAAAACTGTTATCCTATTATAAATATTTTTTACACTTTACACGGAAGAAGTTGTTAAATTAAATTAGGAAAGATAGTAATATAATTAAAAGAGTTATTTCCCCAAAGGTATTACCCGTCCCAGAACTTAGCCGACAGCCATCATAATGGAGGATCTTTGGCTCCGTTTTGTTTTTCTGTTTTGTTTAATTGGTTTCGCTTTGTTTGCTCTCGACGGGAATCACGATGGTTGCCTCCCGCCGATTGACTAATTGGCCCAGGAGGAGGAGGAGCAGCAGAAGGCAGAAGGCGCCGCAGGAAGCCGGAACGAGGAGAAAGCCGCCTGCTCCAAGTGTCGCGGCAAATCATTCACTTATTCAATTTGCCAACGATGCGAATTCGATTCGATTAAACTGCGACTCTGGCTCTGTGACTGTGATGCCGCCGTGCAATTAGTTGGCCAGGACAGGGAGGCGGCACTCCACTCAAAGGATGCTGATGCAATCTTCAACGTACCAATTGAATGGAATTAAATCGAGCATACTAGGGGTAATAATAATAACCAATAACCCGTCCTCTACACGTGTCCCTCGTCCAACGCTCGTTATGTGTCCATCGATGCTCATAATTGAGTTAACTCTGTGTGACTGCTGCAATCACTGCATCATCCTGCTGCCGCTCGGCACCCCCCCTGGTGTCGCTTAATTGACAGCGTCGCATTTAAATGGAAATGCCCCGATGATGGACAACGGATGGAGACACGTCGTCGGGATGTACAAAATGTGATTTTATTGCCACGTCCACGCCAGCTGCTCCTCGGGCAGTGGTCGAAGCAGTGATGCTCTTGCTTTTGGCTTTCAATTCATTTTCCAGCTGAAAGCTGAAATAATTTTGTAAATTGAAAAGCAAACAAAAAGCAAACTTGGCTGCACTTGCGATCTTTATTTGGGCTTAGCTAACTATCGCTTTCAAAACATAAGAAATTAGCGTTTAAAACAGTTTTCAAGCTTTTTATTTACCTGTCTCAACTCGTAAAAACTCAATTGTGTCTAAATATTGTTTAAACAATAACAGTTACTTAAATATTACAATTCAACTTCCATTCCCATATCGATATCACCTATCGAAACGCAGTGGGAGCAACACTGGCTGCTGTCTCTGCCGACAATTGTCGTTTCATCAACTTAATTGAATCTGCCTTCCAAGCGCGTGGGGTGCCAAGGAGGACTGGGACTGGGGGATCGGCTACACAGGTACATAAGTAAATCCTGGTGTCAGGTGTGGCGGAGTATTGCTTGCTCAGCGCCGGGCAGGAAGCCTTTGTAATTTAAATTCCCTGTCGGGATTGCTGATGCGGCTCCTCCGCCGAAATAAACGTCAGGTAAACGACATAACGCATACTTTTTTAATTATGCAAAGAGCCGGCGGGGGAGTCTCCAGTCAAGAGCCGGGAGCTGATTGATTGACGACAAGCGGCACTCCGAACGAAACAATTGACGACGACGAGGTAAGGCGAGGCGGAAGCGCAAATCTGGGCAAAGCCCGCTAATGGCTTCCAATCCTCCGCCTCGGAGCCCCACCCGGCACAACTATCGATGTCGCGGACTTTTCAGCGAACGACAACGACAGCAGCCATTACACTCACTGGAGGGAGGGAGAGCTCCTCCTTATCCTGCTTCCGTTTCTTCTGAATCTTTAAGCTCTGCAGGACTCTCTCCGTTAATGGCCCCGGCGGAGATTTAACAAAAGGAGCAACTTTAAGGGACATGCGGAAGTCCATTTAAAGGCTGGATTTTCTGTAAAAGCTTTGGGAAATGAATCAATATTTAACACAGTTTATTTCGCAGGGAATGCCTTTTTCAGCAGACCGCGTCCTTAAGTTCCAACTACTCTGCGTACATCCCCATTTCCCTTCAGCAACAACCAGTGAACATAAACTATATATACATAGATTTGAAATTAATAGAAATAATTAATACACGAGGCTCCCAATAAACTTTGCTTTTAAGTGAATTTCATTGTGAATTTTGTGTTCTAAAATTCATTTTAATTCCCTCAACTTTAAATCTTTTACCTCTCCCTTATATCGATTAAACATTATTTTCCATAATATCGATATTGAGAGTATAAATTCTAAAGACAATATATAGATATTTGTATCAATATTGACACATTTTCTCAGTCGGTGAGCTGACTTCGAAGCGAAAACATCTATTTTTCTTCAGCTCTGATTTTTATTTTCCTACTTCTTTATTTCCTTTGTTTTTTCTATTATTTTTTTATTTATTTTATTTGTTTTTTTTTTTTCAACACCCATATATAATAGTGTCATCATCGTAGGTCGCAATGAGTGAATTACTGTAAAGAAAAGGAAGAGGTAGGTCTGCCGTGTAGAACGAATAAAGCACAGGGCCTAGCACACTGCCTTGTGGGACGCCTGCACCGACATTCCTAACAGCCGATCTTGCAATGCCGCAGCTTTCGACTACAAACGTGCGCTCATCCAAAAAGCTACACAGGATCCGATAAATATTGGGGTCGACAATGTTTCGCAGCTTATACTTTAGCCCAGTATGCCAGACTTTGTCAAACGCTTGTTTGATGTCTAAGTATACCCCAGAAACCTATTGTTCAGCTGAATGTTCATGTCGGAAACCAAACTGATGTGTCGGTATTGCTTTGCAGGTTCGCTCTGATTCAAACATCTTGCGTAGCAGCAGTCTCTCAAAGACTTTTGACATTCCTGAAAGCAAGCTGATGGGCCTGTACGAGGACAGTTCACACAAGGGCTTTTTTGGCTTAGCAATTAGTGTGATCATTGCCCTCTTCCAGGGTCTCGGGAAGTACCCATAAGTAATCATTTTGTTGTAGGTCTTAGCTAAATATTGGACACCTAAGAGAGGGAGTTGTTTAATCGTGCAGTTATCTATACCATCAAGTCCATTTTACATACTTTTACAATAAACGTGTTTTTTTTTGTCTCTTGGCGATTCTTCATTTCAAGCTGAGAATGAAAGTGCACTTCCAGAGCGCGTTCTCGCTCTTGTTGTTGCCGTAGCTCCTCATTACGCGCCTCGTCTGCTGCCAACTCAGCCGGCGTCCTCAGACCAGAAATATGCTGCTGCAGTGTACTCAGGTACCGAGCAAAGGTACTCTCGAGTCGTATCGGGTAAAATGGGCGCGTATACATAATCCTGGCCTCGGAATTGGAGTGGTATCGGAGGCGTTGTGATACTTTGTTTTTATTTATATTTCTGTTTCTTTTATAACATTTTTTTACTGCTTGTTTTATGTTTATATCGAACTTTGTTGGTTAATTCGTCTGTTGTTCTAAACTCGCGTTGCTCCATAGCATTTATTCTTGAGCCATTAATTCGTATTCATTTATTCTTTTAAAAGTGAAATAAATTTGCTGTGAAAATAACTTTTACTTTTTTCTTTGCTTCTTATTAATTTTGAATTTCCATAGTCTTTTTTTCTCTCGACAAGTCGATTTTCATTGCGTTTGATTGCCTTTTTGATTACTTCGCAGCCATAGTAGCTAGCTACGTGGTCTCCGCTGCAGTTGGCACACTTACCCTTTTCCGAGTCTGGTTTAGTGCACTCCGTTGCGGAATGTTCCCCACCGCACTTGACGCAGACTCTCCTGGCCTTACGATATCGGGCTGTATGGCCAAGTTTCTGGCACCTCTTGCACTGGGTAACCAGTGGGTTTGGCGTTGAGACCACTTTAACCCTTTGGCAGCAAAGCTCGCGCAGATCAAAGATGGACTTGCAGTTCTCAGTCTTCTCAATGACAATATCAAAGGCGTTGGCTGGCACTTTCGAGAACCTCTTCTTATGCAGCCCTATGAACTGCACCTTGTAGTTCAGGCCAGTAAGTTCTTCCCGAATCCAGTCTGGGTCGGTGGAGTGGCAGAGGCTTTTGATGGTGACCCTCAGGCCACGCTCTTTGTTTAGAGTACCTACATTTTTATACTGGGTCTTAAATGTGTTCACTTTTAACTTGATGTTTCTTAGATTACTTCTTATTTAAATATTTATTTTCAATTTAATATTAAATATTTTTATTTACAGGATTCATTGGAATTGCATTTGTTTTCTTTAACGCTGGTAATGCCTTTTTTTTTGTCGGTTTAATGTTAATTTTATTTTTAAAAATATAAGCTTATTCCTTTGTAATAAAATGGCGAATATTTAATTTAAGAGCTTCGAGATCCCTCTGTCCTGACCTTTAGGACCATGGCCACCCGCTGACGTCCGTAGTCTATGGGTAGACTGCAAGTCTGGGTATGCTTCTCGTACAGCTCTCATTCCTTCAGGATGAATAATAATTACATTCATTATTTTTGGCCTTCCTAACTGCACGGCACAGAAGTGGGACAAGAGCTTAGGCCAATTTGACAAGTTTCGACATGCTGCTCATTTTCGATTATTCCAAATTTCGATAGGTTGGTTTTATTTATCTACGTAAATCAATCTTGACGTGTTCAGTGAGTTGTTTTTTTGTTGCAAATCCAAGGCTTTAACATTAATTTTCAATTCAATTTACTCTTTCCTCCCGGGGAATGCAATCGATTTCGATTTGCCGCGAGCTAGGCTCCTGTGGCATTCACTGCCTCTGTTGCTTTTCGGCCCCTCCTCCTCGGTTATTGGCTCTTCCGTCGAACTGGCTGACAAGTTTCGAATTTCCTGGCGCTTCAATAATAATAACGCAGCACTCTCGCATCTCTCGAAGGGCTTCCTCGATGCTAGTGCATGGCCAAGGGTTCGGGACAGTCCTCGGAAGGTTCTCAGATAGACGCGAAAGAAGCTGGCTGTGCCTGCTTTTGGCTTCCTAAGTCCGCACACATCGCTGCACATTTATTTCCGGCAAATTAGGCTCGGCACGGTCCGGGAATCCCACGCCTACTCAGCAGCTGAAGCTGGAGCCGGCATCCTGCAAGCCGCTTTGCGATTCAAACGTTGACGCTGCTCATACGCCCCGGCGACCCGGACGACCTCAAGTCCCGAAGCCCCGGTGCCCTGGAGCCCCGAAACCCCAACCGTTGTCAATGCGAAAACATGAAAATGATAACGGACAATTTATTGAAGCGCGCAGAGAGAGCGGGAGAGAAAGGAAACACACACAGGACGCACAGGACACACCGCTGGTCGCTCAAAAGTAGGCAATGCGAATGCGAATGGCCATGATTATTATGATTTGTCGATTCCCAGGCCCTTTTTTCTCCTTCTCTTGCGTCCCCTCAGTATGAGGTTTGTTTATTTATGGCTGTCCATCGTCCTGCTCGGCCAGAAATCAAGTGTCCCCAGCATGACATGTCTTGAGAGCCGCCGTTTCGTGGATCGGAAATCGAATAAAGCCCTTGACAGTCCTCAGATGTGAAGCAACGAACTCCGAAAAGGACAAATTACTGGGTTTTGGGAATTATCTAACTCTTCAGAGGATTCTATGGTTACCTGAGAGGCGCTTAATAAGGCTAAAATTATTGAAAAACACTGTATAACCAAATAAATAAGTTTTCGGAGAGGGATACTTATTAAAAGAAGTTATTTCTCTGTTTAGTTTGCCAAAATATTCAGTAACCCCCTACTCTGCCGTCATTTAAACTTTTATTGGGCCCCAATCTCGACCAGAATTCAATCCATTATCCTTGCCGACGCACACACTAGAACCGGCTTTCCTTTTCGTGACAAATATGCAGCGCGCTTTGTTGAAAACGAAGCTATTTTGCGTGTTTTTGATTTTGGTGGCACAAGGGGAAGCCCCGGCATCTGGATGGAGGAGGTTAGGCCGCCTTCTAGGCAGCTGGCGGCGGGCAAAGGTCGTCGGAGAGCTCCCAGAGGCGGCCGCCATCAACAGCTTAGCAGCCCGTGTCAATGGGGTCTCGGCGCGTGAGAATTTGTTGCCCTGCAAGCTTATGGGCTTGCAAGGAGAAGGAGGCGGAGGAAGGAGGACTCCTTCCTCCAAGACAGGTGGCAGCGCGCTCACCTGAGCCACATACATCACAGTCTCCCAAGCTCCAGCAAAACTCCCCAACACGGGGCCATGTTTAGTAGACAGTTTTATTTACGCTGATGGCCATAAATATTTGAATTACAATATAATATTTAAGGCCAAAGCCAGAGCTCAGCCTCCTCCTTGCTTTCCGGGAAGCGGAAAGAGTGAAAGATTTATGGCCGCCGCAAATCTACGCCAACCACTTAATGCATTTTAATTTATTAAGCTGTCAATCTGCCAGGAGGAGCCTTCCCTCGTACACCTGGCCACGTCGCACATGTGACTGGGGATTGAGATTGGGCCTGCGAAGAGTTATGAGACTTCTCGTGGACACGAACGGCATCCAAGTTAACTGCATTAGAGGAGCCACAAGTTACTTTCTCCGTTGAGAGTCCGATGTCGTTGCTTGCCAGTCACTTGTCGCCCGTCATTCCGTCAGAAGTCAGCCGAATGACCAATTTCAATTAGTGATGCAGAGCCACAGCTCCTGGACCAGCAGAGCTTACAACGCAGGACACACACACGCAGGCTTTCTACACTGGGAAACCGAATTGGAAGGGAACAACTTAAGCAACAGCAGGAGCTAAATTCAGAAATGGAGTGACATGATTCCGAGTCCACAGGGTAGAGAATTCCACCAAAAACAGTCCCTAAATCATCTTTACCAAAGAAGGAAATTCCGGCAGGTGCAAAAGATCCTGTCACACCCAATCATCAAGAAAGATTCCTTATGTGTTTATCGATAACCAATAATGTTTTTCAAGAAGGTGATGCCAACTTGTTTTCCTCATTGTTATTTTATTTTTTAATTTTTCTGCATGTAGAGATTTAAGCAAATCATTGGTTTTCTTATTATTAAAAAAAATGATTGTTTTTTGGCAATTCCTTTTACCTACATATGTATGTGATTTCTTTTTTTGAGAAATTATTGAATTGAGTAATTGAGAATTATTCATATTTATTGTTTTTGCAGTGCATTCGACTCACAACAACCTGCTGGCTGGCTGGCTGTTTAAATATGAGCAACAGATTAAAACTTAATTTAAAGTTGACCCTGCCCCGCCCTGGGTTTCGTGTTTCCACTTCAAGTTTAATTAATATGTTAAGCCCGTAAAAGCCGCATCGGTAAACTAACCCCGGCAGCCCGGGCTTCCGTCTCCTCTGCGTGCGTATGTTTGTTTTTCGTTGTTCGCAGGATATCCTCCTTCCCCTCCATATTATTTCCCTCCTCCACCGCCCCGAAGCTAAGGCAAACACAAAAGGCACACACAAATACACCCGGATTCGGATTCGGATTCGGATTCAGGAGTGTAGCTGGAGAAGAAGATGATGGTTGGAGGGAGCTTCTGGAACGCCGGCTTACATGTGTAGCTGGAAGGACTGCTTGTGAATACCAATTGTCTGGCGGTTGCCTGCCAAGTCCCACTTACATTTCATCTGCGTGTGCAGTGTTAATCCGCAAAAATCGGTTCTATATGTGCTCCTATAGCGATGGCTATATGCTATATGCAGTCGGGTGCTATATGCTGCTCTGCATTGTCTCTAATGCGTGCTTAAAGCGCATTTCCAGCGTTTCGAGCACCGCGAGCTCGCCTGCACGGTTGAGTGGGTACAGCTGTGGTCACATTGCTAGGACTCATTTAAATTAATTTTATTAATACCTAAAAGTGTGCTTAAAATTCGGTTACAAGAACTACAAGCAGTTAGCCTGAAAGCCATCGAATGCTGATGATTAAGAGATCCTAAGAGCTTAGGTGGGAATTCAGGAAACGAAAATTCTTTAAATTCGATTGTGTTTATTAATAATTTTTTAAACACTTTTTTATTGTTTATAACTTATATTTACCGCACCCGAAGGGGAGATTTCAACTCTTATTCTAGGATTTATGGACCGGCACCGGGTTTTTCTACTTTATTTCCCAGAAATACCACATCCCCTGAGCAGGGAGAATTCTGTGTACCTGAATCTAACCACATGCTTAATGGGGCATGCAATCCCCGAGGACATTCCTGCTACACATAGAATTCCACACTGAAATCGTTAGACAAAATTCATAAATGAATCTATTTAACCCACCGCTGCTGTGGCCACATACCCAAATGCAGCAGCAACAAAGCTGGCACAAAGCGTGTCCGCCACTCGACAACAAATGCGCTGTAATTTGAGGCGACAAGTGTGCAAAACGCAAAATTTAAATGCATTTCACGCACTGCGGCTGACGCACAGCCCCGCCACGCCCCGCCCTCTCGCCCCACTAATCCGTTGCAAATCCGCGGAATGTCCACCACCAGCTGTCACGTCAAGTGACAGGCCTGTCGCCGCCAGCCAGTGCCCACTGTGGCCGCGCTGCACTCGAAGCGCATCAGCAGCACCCAGCTCTTGACCAATTTACACGAGGATTTCAATTAAACTGGGGACAGGCGCACGCACCGCCCAAGTGTCCTTTGTTAGGCCCTTTTTTATGGCCTTGCTTATCAGCCGGAATGGAGCAGCAATTAGAGCGAAGGAGTGATTTATCTAATTAGCTGCGGGAGGAGGACACGCGACTCTTTGGAATTACTTCTACCATAAAATCACAAATGCGGACAACTCTCCACCTGTCGTTGTCGCTTGAAGAGGATTCAAGGAGTCACGCACGCTGGCCGAGGATATTCGGACCGTAAAAGTTTTGGACGTTGCTATTAATATTTAATTTAATTGATATTAGGATAAAATAATCTACAAGAGACTTGACGTTATTTGTTTTCAATTTAACTTGGATTTTTAAACCAAATTTCTTTTCTTTTCAAATCCTTGACTATTTTCCCGTGATGAAACTAGACATTCCTTGGCTAAAAATGCAGTTATTTAAACTTGGTAGAATAAATTCCCTTTCAGAGCTTAAGAATATGCAAATGTCCTGCAGAGGGAAAGTCAACATTTTACAAGTTTTTCACACCATGTGCCGAGGCGGAGGAATATATGAGAGAATATTAAAATCGCATTTTGCTTGAGGTGTTCGCTTTATAAAGCCATTAGGAGGAACTATACAATGGTGGTGGCGGGGGATGGATCCCTGGATGGATACACGCCGCATGTGTCGGCTGTCGGCCGGCATTTTAACACTTTAATCATTGAAATGCAAATTCCGGGCACAGTTTTTGGGCAAGACATGCGTCAGGCACTGACTGGGCAGAGGCACATGTGTGTATGTTAACACCGAGCGCCGAGTGTGACACGCCCCCCGGTTTCTGGAGAGGACAGCAGCAGCAGCTCAGTAGTGTTCCGGGGATTTAGCATATTTGGAGGCCGAGTCCCAGGCGCATTTTGAATTCAGACAGAGCTCCTCCCGTTCCCCATTGAAATAATGGAAATGAAGGAGAGCAGGAGCTGGAAGCTCGGAGCGAATAAATTAACCTGCATCGCATTTATATTCGAAAGTAGTGGCCCGATGGAATGGCTTCTTTATTGCACGTAAATAAAGTCATAAAGTCATCATTACAGCCGCGCCAACAAGAGGGAAGATTCTGCAGAAGGGAAGCTGCAATGTCAGGTCGAAGCACAAAGGACAAACTTTTGTGACCGCGATAAAAATTCGCACAAATGTGCACAAATTACTTAAAACATATTAAAAACTGTGCGTCGTCGTCCCGTCCCGTCCCCTTGAAAACAACAGTTTGCGCAAAACGTTGCAGAAATTAAAAACTCTTTGAAGCCGCGGTGGAGCTCTCGAGATAAAAGAAGTTCTCCTTCTCCTGCGCTGTGGCAAGTTTTGTCAGCGAAGAGTTCCCGTGGAACAACTGCAGTACAACTTTCGCTGAAATGGAAAATGTTGAGTTTTTCCCATTGAAAAACTTGAGTAATTTAGTTTAACCAAAGGCTAGCACCTCATTATTGTCTTGAATTATGGTCAACTACTTCAAAATTGTTATTAAAATTTGTAGTTTGAAAATTCATTTTTTGTTTATTTATTTATTTGGCTTTATTTTATTATCTCAGCCAATTTGCTTTATCATTTTTCAATATGATATATGGATTATGTGGTAAAGTGATACCCATAGAATTTGAATTAAGCGCCACATAGGCAGCACTGTTCACTATGTCCTACTTAGAGATGGAACTATGTAAGGTGCATTTAAAAAATATATCGAAGTATAATACTATCGAAATCTTAGCCGCGTGTTATCGGTGCAACTGCCGCCTCTATCTCGCCGGCAAGTGAAATAAAAACATTGGATAATCCGGATTTTCAAGAATGCTAAACCTTTCCCTGGTGCTGCGGGTGCAATCCTCCAGACAAGTCACGTCCTATGCCACCGCGGCAGCGACCAGGACGAAGCCTCAACTCTCGAGGGCGCGTGAGAAGTCCAGAAAGAAGCAGCCGGAGAACCCGCTGGTCTCGTGCCGGCGAACACAGTTTAATTTAACCCAACACGAGCACGCTGATGCCAAGTTTGGAAGCCTGGCACTAGCCTCCAGCGGCTGGCTGCACCACAAGTCCAAGGGCGACTACTTCATTCTGAATGCCAGCGTTGGGGCGGAGGAATTGCAGCGGGAGATGCAGAGCATTGAGGCGTTCCTGGAGACCTCAGCTATAAAGCTGCACCCGCAGCTGCTGGAGAACCTGCGAGGGGAACTGGGAATCCGACAGCTGACCGGCATCCAGGTACAGGGTCTACCCATCGTCGACGAGGGCGCCCACTGCCTTATCGCTGCCGAGACGGGATGCGGCAAGACCCTGACCTATTTGCTGCCCATTCTGGACAGGTTGCTCCAACGGGATGTGCCCGAGCGCAGGCTTAACACGCCCCGCGCTTTGATCCTGACACCAGGCCGGGAGTTGGCCACACAGATAGCCGCGGTTGCTGAGAAGCTCAGCCAGGGCACGGGTCTCAAGGTGAGATCCCTGCTGGGCGGCAACACCAAGCAGCTGATGATGAGCCCGCAGTTCGAGGAGGTGGACGTACTGGTGGCCACTCTGGGTGCCCTTAGCAAGCTGGTGACCACTGGCATCTACCGGATGGAGCAGGTGCGCCACCTGGTCCTCGACGAAGCGGACACTCTGCTGGATGACACCTTTACGGACAAGCTCACCTACTTCCTCAGGCGTTTTCCCGTGAGTACTTCGAGCAGCGCAAGGAGCGAGCTGGCGTTACTCACCCATTTTTCTCGATAGTTCCACTTGGTTCACAAGCCCGATGCCGGCACACAGCTCGTCCTGGCCTCTGCTACGATGCCCACAAATACCAGAGAGATTTTGCATAAGGTCATTGATGTGGACACCATCCGGGAGGTGGTGAGTCCGCACCTGCACCGCCTGATGCCGCACGTGACCCAGAAGTTCCTGCGTTTGTCCAAGGCCGACCGGCCTGCCACCTTACTCTCGCTCGTCAAGCAGGACCTGGCCAAGCGACGACCCCTGATCCTGTTCAGCAACAAGTCGGCCACCAGCGACTACGTCTCCATCTTCCTCAACAACAGTGGCGTCAACTGCCTCAACCTGAACGGTGACATGCTGATGAAGATCCGGCTTGGCCGCTTTGAGCAGTTCCAGAACGGTAGCTGCGACGTGCTCTCTACCACTGACGTGGGCAGTCGCGGCCTGGACACCACCCGGGCGCGGCATGTCATCAACTTTGACTTTCCCTTGCATGTGTCCGACTACATCCATCGCTGCGGGCGTATCGGCCGAGTGGGCAGTGTGGATAAGGCGCTGGTCACCAACTTGATCTCGTCGCGTCGCGAAATCGACGTCGTCCAGCGGATAGAGCACGCGGCGCGCACGGGTGGCTTGCTGCCGGATGTGAATGCCAACATCAGGAACATCATCAACAAGCGGATAATGGCAGAGATGAAGGCGGCAGGTGTGCCGGTTCCACAACAAGCTCAGGAAGAGGCCTTTTAGCTGTTTGTTTTGTTCTTTTTTTTATTATATAAAAGTTGCTGGAATACAAATGTGATACATTTTTTTAGCTGGTTTTCAAATCAATTGATACCATGCCCTTCTTAGAGATTTATCGTTCTCTCAAGTAATTGAGAGCTCTTTGATCGTGTAGTGGTATATCAGGCCGCAGGCCAATGTAATGACATAAATGCACCACATAAAAACCACCGTGGAAAACGCCAATAACACAGGCACTTTGAGTAGCCAATAGAGCCAAAGTAATAACTTGAACAAGAGCGACACTAGACTCTGGGCTAGAGAAAAAATTGTCTTCCCGAACCAGACATAGAGAGCCACCAGCTTGGACGGAAAGTACCACAAGACCGAGACTAGAAACTGGAGTACAGAAAAAATGGTCCTAAGCAACCAGTTAAAGAGAGCCACCAGCTGGGACAGCAAGTACCAAAGGACCCTGAAGGGAAAGCTTATGAGGGAGAGTAGTATGCTTCGTCCCGGCTTCTTCTTCTGGCATCCGTATCGGATTTCCTCGGAGCTCCATTCATCCTTGCGGCAAATCAAGTGCTGTTCCTTTGTCGGATCACAGCGGCAGTTTTCGAGTGCCTGGCAAAATGCCTTATCATTGCGATCCTTATCTTCACAGAATGTGACGCAATGTTCAGCTGTTTTGTCCAACTCCTTCCAGCATAGGCAGTCCTCTGTGCAGAGGGTGTGACTCGCTATCCCTTTGTTTGGATGCGGTTGTGCCTCCTGGCCATTGGAAGTTAACAATTTCCCACACAGGAATAACAAGACTAGAAGACACACAAAGCGGCCATCCATGAGTAAGGCGGATCTTTTATAGATTGACTGGTTTGTTTTGGCTATTTTATATCAATTGGCGATCTCCTCAACGAATCGAATTAAGTGTTTAACAATAGGTAATATAATCGGAAAAACTATTTAAAATGTTCAGTTCTTACATATTTTTACCGTGTTATTTAAACAGCTTTTTCGAAATGTGTAGCTTTAGATGGGTTGTAAATGATCCTCATTTTACCTGACAAATCTGCAAATTGACTTACTATCCCGGTAGAGGAAACTGGAATTATTTGAATGATAAATTATCTGTTTTGAGTGATAGATTTTTTGTTTTTATTGAGATCCCTCCCCCGGCTTCCTCTATGAATCCAAAGAAGGCCTACTAATTCCCCCCAGCCATCAGATCCCTAGATAGTGATAGCCACTGGTTGGCGGCCATCTCTTCACGTTTGTCAGTGGCTTGAAAAGCTTTCGCTTGGCTATGAGAATATCAGAGGAAGTGCCGCCAGCCACCGCAGCACCACCGCCATTTGCCGCGGCCGCGGGCGAGTCCAGGGAAACACCCAAGACCTTGGCTTTGGGCTTCAGCAGCATCGGTCGGCAGCCGGCGAACTTGAAACGTATGCTGCCAGCGCAGTTGAGCTGGAGATTTGGTGGCTGGAGCTCGGGGAAGGCCTCCCGGAGAGTGGGCTTCGGCTTAAGGGCCTTGCTGGGATCATCGCCGTGGCACATGGCGGCGGCCAAGGTGCTCCATTCCAAGCGACGCACACCGGGCACGGATTCTATTCTGTAAGCGGGGGCCTTGACGCGCACATAGCGCCGAGTTACCATCTTCTCGTAGGCTCCTGGAAGAGGAGACACAAAGATAAGAAAGGGATTTCGCGTCACATTAGCTTTTGGAACCTACGCGCATAGTGCACCAGAAAGGGCTGGAGGGCGGCAGCTCCACATCCGTGCTCCAGCCACTCGTACAGGTAGATGTCATCCCGTCCGCCTAGGAAAATGGCAGCAGGCGCCAAGTCCTGCCACAGGCTCTCCGGGATCTCCTCCACGCGCAGCTTGTAGATGTAGGGTATGAACTCCCGGAAGGCGTACTCGCCCAGGGCAATGAGTCCTCTTACCGCTCTGCTGATGTACTTGAAATCTGAAAGAGCAAACTCTGAACCAAAAGCTGTGGGGGATCAGCTACGGACACGCACCTCTTTCACTGCAGACATCACGACCCTCGAAGAATCTGGCAAGGCGGCGCATGATCAGAAATAAACACTCAGCGTGCAGGTAGCCACTCTGGGAGGCCAGCTGGCCAATGGTTTCGCAGAGCTCATCCACCAGGGCATTGCTCACGGGACTGGCAAAGTAACTGGAGAGCTGTTGGGGCTCCTCCGGCTCGGGCGTGACACCCTCATCCTCCGTTTGCAAGCTGTATATGGTGTGCTCCTCCTGACTCGGCTGCTCGGCTGGGAACTCCAGTTGCTCCTGCTCTGGCTCCAACTTAAGCTGCTGCTCTTCCAGCTCCATCTTGACCGGCGCCTGGCCGAGATCAGAAGTGTCAGGCGGAACTTCCAGCGACGACAGAGGCGGCGCCTTAATGGTCTCGTAAGGAGCCATCAATTGGCTGACCAGCACCTCCGCCAGGTGAAAGTACTCCGGCCTGCAGGCACTGTGGTTGGCATGCGCATTGTAGTTGCAGGCACGAAGCAACCGCCAGCAGCGCCGACTAAGTGCATCCTGCTGCTTGAAGGCCAGCAGCTGCACTATTTTGCTAACCAGGACGCGGTAGACGGAGCCCATGAGGGGCGTCTGAAAGGCGTGGGCAATGGCCTCGTTCTGAGACTTGCTGTCCGCAAAGATGGCGGCCGTCACTAGATTTTGGACGCACAGCTTCAGCTGCTCCGTGTGCCTGTCCTCCACCGGACGGATGCTATGGAAATCAACATCGTCGGCCATGGCCAGGCTGATTTCCTTTTGGAACTCCTCGCGCAGCTCAAAGATCTTGTCCGAATGGAAGTAGTAGCTGCCATCGTAGTCGATGCGGTCCCACTCACTGTCCATGGCGCCCAGCATAGGCGGGACGTTGGCATCCTTGAGCACCTCGTTCACCAGGTCGTAGGTGACTACGCCGCCCGAATGCCGTGAGTAGATCTTCACATTCTGCCAGGGAAACAAAGAATTGAGAAGCTGGAAAACGATTTGGAGGATCCGCGGCTTACGTTGATCAGTTCCCAGACTTTGTAGGAGGCATCCTCTGCCAGGCGCGCGCACACATCCTGCGACAGTTCCACATCCGTCTGGTCGTGCTGCTCCCAGAAGATCTTGATGCTGCGCGGATCGAAGCCCGCATAGCTTTTGTGATGGCCCTGCAGAAGAATTGAATACGTTAAAAGTACCACAGGATCTTGCCTTCCCTCTGCTCTCACCATTCGACTGGCGTTTCCGGAGGCCTCGCCGGCTGCTATTCCCGCTGCTCCGTGCCCGCCGCCTGCCACCGCAAACGAGGCATCGAACAGATTGTAGTTCACCAGACTCGAAGTGGGTGTCGTGGGCGTAGTAACCATATTTAGATGCGTGGGCGTGGCCGGGAGACTGCCCACTGCCACACCCACGCCAGAGCCCAGACCCAGCGCAGAGCCGGATACGGAGGGGGCGGCGGAGGCAAGAGATGCCGAGGAAGAGCTCTTGCTGCTGCCCAACTCCAATTTTGCGGTCTTGGAGCGCGACTTGGTGGACTTCTTGCTGACTTTGCTGTGCGATGACTTGTTCAGCTCATCCGGATTTCCGGCACCCAAGTTTTTCATCGTCTCATCGGTTTTCCTTGACGGTTTTACAGCGAAAAAACATTGCAGGCGGCGGCAAAAAAAAAAATAAACAAACAATTTTGCAAGATTTGCAGTCAACCAGTGTTGGGTAACAGTTCTTAAGTCCGGCAACCCTGGTCTGTTTATTCGATAACCGATTAACCTAATAGTTCAAAGAAGTGTAAATCACTTTCGACGCTTCACAATACTGCACAGTCAACTGTTGAATTTTACTTGAATTAATGAATTAAAGTCATAAAATCCGTGCAAGACCATGGCCGAAGCCGCCAACGTGCGCCAAAACCTGCAGAATGTGCCCTCTATCTTCGAGATATCGGCGGCGGAGACATTGGACAATCTGATTTATCCTGCACTTAGCAAGATCTTCGATTACTTTGGCCTGCGGCTGGACTTTAAACTCTGGGGCAGTCTCAGGGTCCAGGAGGAGCTCTCGCCGCTGCTCACCTGGCTATTGCAGTATCTGTACCTGCGCAACCGGGCCTCCTCGTTCGGCGAGAGCTTCTACGGGCTGCAGCGCACGGCCACGGCAACCGGAGAACTGCTGACCCGCCGCCAGCAGTTCGCGTCCGCCACACTGCTGACCCTTCTGCCCTACGTAGAGCGCAAACTGCGCAACCGGAGCACCCGACACGAGGACTCGAGCGCGTGGGAACAGCGGCTACTCAGTGCCTTTCATGCCTTTCATGCCGCCAAGGCGGTGCACACATTCCTGTACCTCATCAAGTACGCCTCCAGTCACTCGCCCATCTTCCGTTCCCTCCGACTCACGCTCCGCTATCCGAGTGAGCCGCCGCAGGAAAATCAGTGGACCTACCTCGTACTCAAGATGCTGGAGGTGCTGGCCTTCTTCCTGCAGTTCGTCCAGTGGTGGTACTCCAACGATCAGCGTCGTAAGGTGGGCGGAACCCTACTGAACCCAGAGCCCGTGCCGCAGCACCAGCGGGATCTCGATCTGCCCAAGGAAGTCAAGGAAACAATGCCCAAGCGTGGCGAGTGTCCCGTCTGCCTGCTGCCTCTGCAAACACCAACGGCCTGCTCCGTCTCCGGTTACGTCTTCTGCTGGAAGTGCATCGTTAGTTACATGAAGGAGCACGGCCATTGTCCGGTCACCCGCTACCCGATTACTCTGGAGGATCTGGTGCGCATCTACGAGACGTAGTATTATGTTCGTTTTATATTTTTAAGAGCGTTTTTCAATACAAATGTGATACATTTTTTTAGCTGGGCTTAAAATTGATTGATGCCATGCCATCCTTAGAGATATATTGTTCTCTCATATACTATCCTCCGGTGGACTTGCACCTCCTCAACGTGCTGGACGTGCGTGTATCGGTATAACAGGTAGCAGGCCAATCCAATCGCCGCAATGCACCCCACATAGAGCAACAGGGAAAACGCCAATGACAAAAGCACTTCGAGTAGCCAAAAGAGCCAAGATAATAGCTTTAACAAGAGCGAGACTAGAAACTGGAGTACAGAAAAAATGGTCCTAAGCAACCAGTCAAAGAGAGCCACCAGCTGAGACAGCAAGTACCAAAGGAACCTGAAGGGATAGCTGATGAGGGAGAGTAGTGTGATTCGTCCAGGCTTCTTCTCCTGGCAGCCGTATCGGATTTCCTCGGAGCTCCATCCATTCTTGCGGCAAATCAGGTGCTGTCCCTTTGTCGGATCACAGCGGCAGTTTTGGAGGGCCTGGCAAAATGTCTTATCATTGCGATCCTTATCTTCACAGAATCTGACGCAATGTTCAGTTTTTCTGTCCAACTCCTTCCAGCATAGGCAGTCGTCTGTGCAGAGGGTGTGACTCGCTATCCCTTTGTTTGGATGCGGTTGTGCCTCCTGGCCATTGGAAGTAAGCAATTGCCCACACAGGAATAACAAGACTAGAAGACACACAAAGCGGCCATCCATGACTAAGGCGGATTTATATAGATGTGCGAAAATATTGACTAGCTTCTTTTGGCTCTCGCGGAAACAAAGAAATACTTTTTACCTTCGGGGAATCACACATTCGAGGTGTTACCTTATGCTTATTTTTATTTCGATTGGCGAGCTCCTTAAACGAATCGAATGTGTTGTGAATTAAGTATTTAAACACAAGTAAAATAATCGGCAAAACCATTAAAAATCTTCAGTTTTTTAAATTTTTTTACCATGTTATTTTTTTCGAGTGACAAATTATCAAAACATTCTTTTGGTTTTACGCTTAAAAAGCAATTTATTTCAATGAACGCTTTTTTAAAGTTCGGTAATTGCCACTGCGCTGCTAAAGCTCAAATAAATACAATCTTTCTGCTTAGAATATCATTGAACCAATTTTGAAACGCGTTTTGTATAAAATTTAACATTCCGCCTAAATAAAATCGTGTATAAATAATGCATGTTACTTCATACGGAATTGATCTAACTTTTCTAGCTTACACATAATTAAAGAAAAGAAACCATGTAGTCGCGAAAATATAACCAATTTGGAGAATAGATATAAAGCCTTAACTAAAAGCGTGTCCTGTCATACTGCATCGTTTTCGGCAACGGAATCCCTTTGGAAAAATTAAGTAAACTTTGAGCTTAAGCTAATACCGCGTATGTACAGAATACTCGATGATGGGTCGCAGCTTGGGGCGACTGGCTGGATGTTAGCTGAGCTGGGATAAGATCTGTTAGAACTGTGATAGGTAAAGGCCATGCTTGGCGTCGCACACCACGTTGAGGGCGTGGAAGTCCCAGTAGGAGGTCATGTGGAAGCCCATGTTGGTCAGCACCACCACGTACTCGAACAAGGCGAAGAAGGTGTAGACTGTGTGAGTGTAGAGATTAAGAAGATATAAAAAAGAACATCTGGTAAATATAGACAAGTCAGTTTAGTGATCAAATATTAAAGGATTCAGGCACGAATCCGAGGCAATTACTTCAGCCCAATTGCTGGACTCTTCCTGTCACCCATTTAATTATCACCACAATCATCATCTAACGACAGTCACTCACCTCCCGCCTCACAGTGGGAATTGTGCCTGACGAAACAGTATCCCGCCAGTCCAAAGGCCAACACATTGATCAGAAAGAGGTTCCGCTTGTACCGCAGCGACTTCTCCTCGTGCGGCAAGAGCACTGCCTTCCGGGCATTCCTATTTAACAGATACGAGACTAGCATGTAGCACTCGGAGCAGGCGATAAACACCACAAAAGCGTTCCGGTGCGTCTCATAGTGATCCGCTGACGTCCAGAAGGAGAGGCAAAATAGGGCGAGGTCCTCCACCACGTTCAGGCAGCATGCCAAGACGCCCAGCAAACGCCGGCTCCGTCTGATGTGCTCACGATAGTGCTCCAGGTACATCTTGGCCACCGCCAGCCGGAGCGGCAAGTGCAGGAAGATGGCCAGACGCCAGACCGTTCGCTGGGGCTCATAGTTTCCAATGGCCGCCGACACAGAGGGCAGATAGTTGGCCACATCGCAGTGGGTGTAGGTGCTCCGCACAAAGTCGAAGGCCAGCGACCAGGCCACGCAGAAGAGGAAGCCGCCCAGGGGCAGGCTCAGAGCGGTTAGCGCTAGCCGGGCGAAGGGCAGCCGGAAGAAGACGCTCTTCGGGTCGCTGAGACGCTCATACGTCGGCAACATTTGGGTGCGACAGTGGGTCTAGGAGGTTGGGTTGGTTCAGTCAGCGGGCAGCGATCCTCATCTCATGCAGTTGCTCTCTCCTAATTAGCTAGTATCCGCGGACTGCTTACGTTGTAAACATTGCGTGGGAAGTGTAAACAACTGAGTGATCGATATCATCAGCTGGCTATCGACACCTGGCGCGGGGGTGGGTTCGCCAGGCGGAAAGTAACCGCCATCAGTGATGGCAAAACTATCGATTAATAGCAATACTTGATTTAGTGGATATGGCTATTTAAAGCTAAACCAATCAGGATTGTTGTATATAATCGAGGATAAGAAAACTTAAATAGACATTTTTGATATAAAATGTAATGTAAAAGGCAAAAATCGTTTATTAGGTGTCATTTTAATGAGAAAAGTAATAAAATATAATATGTACGTAAGAAAAAAAGCTTAATATTCAGGAAAGAATACTGTTTACTAAACCAAAATTTCCATCGCATGCTGTTTCCATCTTGAATATAATAACGGATTAAAATCCTATTTTTAGTTATTTATTTAAAAGTAATCCCCCTTCCCTCTGTTTGTAAAAATTACCCGGAAGCAAGAAAAGAAGTAGCTGAAAAAAAGCTTACTTGGCAACACTGCAGTAACACCGCACACCTATCGATATCGGTGTGTCTATCGCCGGCTAAGTGTCATCTCTAGCAGCGCTAAACAAAAACAAAACACGCGCAAAAAATAAGGAAAAATTCCCATTGTTTATACCGACAGATCATCATCCTTTGAATCCATCAGAGATGGACATCCTACTGGCCAATGTGAACGGCCTGCAGTTCAAGGCGGAGCGAGACCTGATCGAGCAGGTGGGCGCCATCCCGCTGCCTTTCTATGGCATGGACAAGTCCATTGCCGCAGTGTGCAATTTCATCACGCGCAGCGGCCAGGAGTGCGACAAGGGCAGCGCCTGCCCCTTCCGGCACATTCGCGGCGACCGGACCATCGTGTGCAAGCACTGGCTGCGCGGCCTCTGCAAAAAAGGCGACCAGTGCGAGTTCCTACACGAGTACGACATGACCAAGATGCCCGAGTGTTACTTTTACTCGCGCTTCAATGCCTGCCACAACAAGGAGTGCCCCTTCCTCCACATCGATCCGCAGAGCAAGGTGAAGGACTGCCCCTGGTACAAGCGCGGCTTCTGTCGCCACGGACCCCACTGCCGGCACCAGCATTTGCGCAGGGTGCTTTGCATGAATTACCTCGCCGGCTTCTGTCCGGAGGGTCCCGCCTGCAAGCACATGCATCCCCGCTTCGAGCTTCCACCCTTGGCCGAGCTGAGTAAGGATCAGCTCCACAAGAAGCTGCCAACATGCCACTACTGCGGCGAGCTGGGACACAAGGCGAACTCGTGCAAGCAGTATGTGGGCAGCGTAGAGCACCGCAACAACATCAATGCCATGGATCACTCGGGGCACTCTGGCGGTCACTCTGGGCACTCCGGCGGACACCCTGGACACTCGGGGCACTCTGGACACTCGGGGCACTCGGGGCACTCTGGACACTCGGGACACTCTGGGCACTCTGGTCACTCGGGGCACTCAGGCCACTCCGAGGGCAACGAGGACGGCTCCTCTGGCCACCACAATCAGCACGGCCCGCCAGGCTACGTCAAGGTGCCCACGCCGCTGGAGGAGATCACCTGCTACAAGTGCGGGCACAAGGGTCACTATGCCAACAAGTGTCCCAAGGGCCACCTTGCCTTCCTCTCCAACCAGCATAGTCATAAGTAGAACCTAGAAATAAGAGTTCATAATGTAGCCCCACAGAGGGAGAGAGTTCAGAAATAAATCTTCCGCGGGGACGGCGGGGTCTTCTCTTCGATTCTGGAGGATTCTGGAGGTCTGGAGATCGCTAAACCTACAAGTTTGAGCATCTTTAAGGGTCGAAACTTTGGAATAACTGAAACTACTGCCCATTTGTTATCAGCGAAATAAAACCATAATTTTATATTTAATTTAAAACCATGTCATTTTTGACTCTTTTTGAATAAAAAGTGTGATGCAA
This sequence comes from Drosophila nikananu, assembly GCA_008042635.1. NCBI lineage: Eukaryota > Metazoa > Arthropoda > Insecta > Diptera > Drosophilidae > Drosophila > Drosophila nikananu. The sequence continues at coordinate 25,019 of VNJV01017544.1, forward strand.
GCAAGCTTTTTCAAGTTTTTATTATATACAAAAACAAATTTAAAATGTTTTATTTACCCTTTTTTTCGTAATGTATTTCTTTCATCTTACCTATAATTTTAAATTGCTTTCAATTTTCTATACCTAATCATGAGAATAACGAAACATTATTACTATTTATATTGAATATCGTCATAAGAATATAACTTAAGAAATCTTTTTTGAATTTGTTAGCTATCGAATACTTTTCAGTATTGACCATCAAATGCATCGGGCAATCGATAACTCTGGCCCGATAGGCCGCACTTGCCACTGAGTACCAACATCAATTGCGCACCAAATTTTCAGTAAAAACAAACAGAGTCGGATTATTCGAAGGGAAGCTAAACATCGAGGAGCAGCCATGACAATTCTGGGCAAATTACGGGGAGAGATCAAGGACCAGGAGAAGGTGCCACTGCCTATGAACCTCAACGATGAGGCACTGCTGCACCATGGATCGTTAGTCGCAGTGAGTTTTCTTCCTCTCGCCCCTTTTTTTGCGCAATCGTTGGGTGGGAGTGTGTCCTTGCCCCCTTCGCCTGTCTCTGTCCTGTCCTTCGGCCCGCGAGCCACAAGTTTCGCAAGTGGGTGGCTCGGCGGGAGGTCGCATTCCTGCGCTCCGAATTCCGAATCCGAATCCGAGTCCGAGTCCGAAGCGTAATCGGGAAATCTCCAGCCTCAGCAGCCTGGGCTGCCTGCAGGCTATCGATTTTTCGCCCGCTTGGAATTCCCGCTGTCCTTGCACTGTTTTTCTCTGACGCTTCTCCTCAACTACTCCTCTTCTGGCCTCTCCTTTTCCCTCTGCCCCCCCTCAAGGACTGGCTCCCCGAGGTCAGAGTGGAGGCTTTGCTGGTACTTCCTGTTGCTGTGTTGCATGTGCAGCCTGAGTGGCCCTGACAGCTGGCTGGGATGGAGCAACCCAATTTGGGCTTTCCGAGCTCCAATTTCAGCTCTTTGTTGTCGCTGACTGGCACTTGCTCTTTGGCCGCGCACAGTGACCTCGATAAGTGTGTTTGCACACTCTCCCAGCAAGACATGACCAGCAGGTGCAAAGAGTAGCCCATAGAAAGTCGTGTCTTATCAGCAAAAAACTCCAGACATTTCGCATTCTCCACATATATCGTCTTATCTGTCAGTCAGTTACAGATATAGTTCTTATTTGCTATTTTAACCGCCTATTCTGATATGTCTAGGGACCACTGTGCCGTAATGAGTAACGTTAATGGGTATATTTAATATACTATATTATAATATACTATATTTTATTAAATCGTAGTCATTCCATGAGGCGTAACCCAAATTTGTTTACCTTAAATAGAGATTATTATTAACTTTCTTTGTTAATAATAAAGATACTATTGAAAATTTTTTATTTATTTCTTTTCTACATAATTTATTTGTTAAGGATGTGTTTTTACCTATTAAATTAAATTTTTACTAATTTTCTGTAATTTAAAATTTGATAAAAAAAAATTGATAAATAGATAAAAACATACAAATGGCCGATAATAAGCTTTTTTTGTAAGTGATATTTGCAATCATTGTCGATTCTTTTATTTGATTGTTTTCGATATATCAAAGGACTTTTCTCGCTTAATGTA
>VNJV01017545.1:0-17825 GCA_008042635.1 Drosophila nikananu
TAAACCGAATTTGCAGAAGTGTAATAATTGGTTTAAAACAAAAAGGGAAGCTACCTTCAGAAATCCGTATTCCCTTGCTGTTTACAATTGGATAAATGTCTTATACAAAAAGTAAACCTTAACAGAGAAAAAATACTCTTTTATATAAATACAACGAAATTGTACTAATTTTTCTAGGGCTAACTAGAAATCAGCATTTAGATGATTTAGTTATGCGATTTACAATTTTTATAAAACTCAAATAAACGCTTAGTAAGTGCAACCACTCAATTGAAACCTTTTTACAACGCTTATGTTATTAGACACTTTGTAGGGCAAACATAAATCAGGATAAGAACAGAGAACTATAAAGCTATCTTAACTATTAGCAAACATCATCGTCAATGGCTGGATGGTCGTCGTCGACCTCCACCTCCGCCTCCTCGTCATCCAAGGCCGCTTGCGAGGCGCTAACCTCCGCGAAATCGTCCTCCATGTTATCCACAAAGCTGGAGACCCTATCAACACAAAACAAACAGGCATTAGAAACAAACACCAGGCAGGGTTCCAAGTTTTCTGCCATCACTTTTCAAAGTCGCACTGCGGCAGGAGGCCTTCGTCCTTCGAGGGGCTGAACCGGAGCAGCGTGCAGAGTCTCAGCAGGCCGAGGAGTATCAGGAACATCCCGGCCACATAGCTGAGCCACAGATTGTGTGGGTACAGGATCAGGCACACGCCGATGACCGCATAAACGGGCGTGGGTCGCCACCCACCGCAAATCGCTGACAGACGCCAGCAGGCCAGGCAGTTGCAGGATGTCCGCTGGTAATTATTCCTAAAACAAAATGAATACCATAAATATGGGGATGGACATATTATAGATAATAAAACAATACAAATATATATTTAAGCAACCAGAAAAGAAGGCAGCGATTAAGCGATAAACGAGAAGTAAAATAATTCAATATTTCAGCTGAAGTTAATAAATATTTATCCTCGTATATTTATATACAATATATTTATTTTATACATATATTCCCAACTCCATTATTTTTCTCATTATTTCTAAATTACAAAAATATAATTGCCATATTCGCTTACTCTGGGCACTGCAGCTGCAGGAAAATAGTCACAAGCCATTTGATCTCAATAAACATTACCAGCACCGCTGAAAAACTAAGCACCAATTAAGTTAATTCGTGGCTTTATCCGATCCAGCTTACACTATGTAAAGGCCAGCCTGATAGCCGTGCATGTAGACATCAACGCCGACGCCGCAGATTACTGAAAAGAAAAATGGTTTAAGCATTTTCGTGGGAGGAGTGGAAAGTGTTATCCTTGAACAAGCCTATGAAATAATGTGATTTCATCCGGGCGAATATATTTATAAGCATATTTATTGAGTTGGGGCTTTTTTGTTTACCAAGATGGGCCCATAAAATGTAAGAGGAAACCGAAGAAAAGCAGCGAGGTGAGGATGATAAGTTTCTAAGCATTAAACATATTGTATATGTAAATATAACGGAAATTAATAATATAAATATTTTAAGAATACAATTAAACATTATAGTAATAGTAAATAATATAGTTTGTAAAATTAAGTGGTAATACCTTTTAATCTTTCATTTCTATTAATCCTATTTTATATACAAATTTTTGCTAAAACTCGACTTTTTTGTCTGAAAAAAATTACAGAAGAAAAATTAAGGTTTTGCAGCATTTAGTCTTGAGAATTTCCAGTGCACTCTTACAATTTCAATTAATAACCTACCTAATAAATAACCTATTAATAACCTAACCAACTTATAAACTTCCTATTTAAATTAACCATTGGAAAAATAAACATTAAACTTGAGGTCACAGCTAATAATAATTTAATATTAGTTAAAGTTAGTTAAATAAAATCAAAAACTCGAATATTTCTCAGGATAAAATTATTATTTCCAATGAATCCAAAGAAAAATTTGACAACTTACTCTGTCACCCTCCTTGATTTCCTTAAACAGCCCCCCTAACATATTCATATTCTAACCACATTATGAGTCCCTCGGTTCGCCGCTACCAAATCCACTTCCAATGTGTAAAATATGGCCAAGAAAAGCCACCACGCCCCCTTGCCCCCTCTGCGTAAAAACCCAATCTAATTAAGTTGTTTTTATTATGCCAAGCCGCGGAAAACAAATCAGATTAAACCAGTTAGATATACGTGGGGTCGTATTTAAATGACACTGCAGAGTCCAAAACCAAACCAATTACATTAAAGGCTTCGGACGGGACAAAAATCGAAAAAGCGGAAATCGAAAAAACATGCAAAAATTATCTGGATAATTGAAAGCGATGGAGAAAAAATAGATATCGGTGGAAATGGAGGGGAAAACTTGGCGAATGGCTGGCGCCAAGAGGCTAACAACAAAGCTCATTGTCGACCGTATGGAAAAGTTGCGCTGATGGGGGAAATGTGGGGACGGGGGAAAACGCTGCTCTTGGCACAGGATGCGAAATGTGAACTGCATAGAGCTGCATAGAGGCCAATGCCTTGTTAATGGCTCTGACAGAGAGGATTTCCTTGGAAACTCCCCTTCGCTGCCCTCCATTCCGAGGGGTTTATGAACTATATTAGGGTTTTACTCGTTGTTTTCTGCATGGCTCACAACAATTTGTAAGGAAATTAGTTTGAACTTGACCCAACGCTTTTGTTGTTGTGCCCTCCCGGCCAGCCATTTATCAAAATTCTGCCATTCTTCTGGCGAGTTCACCATTTTAAGCGCATTAGGGAATTCTCGCTGGCTGGCTGAAAAATTGTTGTGATTGGCCGTGATAAGCGTTTAAGCCAAGTTTGATAACTGCACCAGATGGCCGAGAAATTTCCTTGAAAAAAATTGACTGAATTTCCATATTTTTTTATCTGTATGAAAGATAACAAAAGTTCAGAAATTGCGTTTTAATTTATGGGGGAAAATAATTAAATTAGGTTGCAACATATTTTTTACACTTACTGATATCTGATGGAATGCAAATAAGTTTATCGGTTTTTTTATTAAAGCTGATGTTAAAGAGGAAAAATTAATACAATATTGGCTTCAAAAAATAACCGATTATTAAATTTAGAAAAAATGTGTAAATTGCTATAAAACAATTTGTATCTTTGGTATTTAATTCAATTGAATTGCAATTTACTTTCCTGCATTTTCTGTTGAATTAAATTTTAATATAATTTATTTCCCTTTTCTTGTTGTGCCCAAGAAAAACGTCCGGCAGGAAAAATGTGTTTTATTAAAGGAAGTCATAAAGAGATTCTTTGAGAACGCATTCACTCAGCAGCTTAGCTATAGAATCCATATTGAATGGCAAGAAATATAATAAGCCACAGCACTCAACATATCCCGAGGCTTGATTTCCATGCACAAGCATTTCCTACGATTTGTCAAGGGTAAACATTCCGAAAGAGGGACAGAAGAGCAATGCACATGCATTTATTCATGCACATGCATCTAACCCCATAGCGTGATTGGCATTATCTTGCGTAGGGGGAACGGAGAGAGGGAGGGTCACCTGTCCTGAGAGTTATATTATTTTGCCTCCACGGATTTCCCAGCACTTGAACTCACCGAATGAAGTCAGCAGACCAAAAACCCTTATCACAGGACGTAAACACTCGCACTCGGCGGACTGAAGGCGATGATGATGTCGTCCTCGACGAAGGCGTTGCTGTTGCAGTTGCATTTGGCTCATAATTAGTTTTATTTTTAAATTATATACTTATGCTTTAAATTAATACTTTAAATTATTTAAATTATCTGTTAATTTCGGACTTTTGTTGAACTTTATTTGACACACAACTTCCTCAAATATTTTCCTTTCCTCCTTATTTTATTTTTTTTTTTTATTTCCACTCTATTCAATATATTTTTTCCACATTTATAGTTTGTTGATTTTACTATTTTTATTTGATTCTTCCGCTCGATTCTTAAGAGCCATCCAAGAATGGCCAATATAACAATCAAAGAGCCGTATCCACATCACAAAAGTCCACTACGTGCCTGGCATACTGAGGTGTCCAAACATTTTCAATTCCAACGTGAACAGCTCATTACGCTTTTAACTCTCTTTTTAAATTTGCAGCATTTAAGTCGGGCATACGCTGCGTATGCGTAATGTGACACTTTTCGCACTTCCCTCCCACAGTATTTAATCACCGTTATATGCTGGTGTGTGTGTGTGTGAGGCTAATGTCTGCAAATTACCGTTACCATTCGCACTTTAGCCCCGCACGTTTTGCGTCCTTTTTCGGTTTCAATTTTTCCTTTTTGTTATATTTTTTGTGTTATTTTTTTAGGTGCCACTCTTGCCCGCCCTGCCACTTGACTTTATGACCGTGCTCTAAACAACGAACGTCCGCACGCTTCCAGCAGCGCTATCCGAATGAAACTGAATGAAAGGACCTAGCAGGGAATCGTTTCTATATTCGGAGTCAGATCCAGAGTCGCCGCTGAGGCTGCTTTTCCTACTGCCGCTGCTTTGTAGCCAAAAGGCCAGCCAATGGGGCGGCGCTGCATTCGAAGCTGCTGAGTTGATTTGTTACGGGAGGACGCTCGTGTTTATTACTTTTTAAATGCTTACATCGAAGAGTGCAACAAAAAGTGGCTTTTAGGTGGAGATTTATGGGAACCACAAAGACTTTTGATCACAGATTATTCATTTAGAGTGGAAATTGAATATGATATATTTTTAATATTAAAATCAGACAGCAAACCTATGCTTATACATTAATTTTATTGATGATTAATTGTTACAGTTTATATAAATACTAATTACTCAATAAATTAGTCACAATACGAATTCTTTTGAGAGATTATCAAGAATAATAAATAATGTTTAATGGATATTTTTAAATTTACTTTCATAAAATTCTTTTGAATGGGAGTATTTTTTTAAATTTTGAGACTTGGCTTTATTATTTATTTATATTACATTTTCGGAAAAATTAAATGAAATAGTTCAATTAAGTTGTTTTGAAAACAAAGTAGTTTCTTTTTAGGCAATTAAATTAAATTAAGCAATTTGAAATTTTTGTTGAAATATTTGCTATTTATCAGTTATTGTACCAGTTTTTAAGATTTTAATCGTTTTAACCAAGCTATTTTGTTTTATTTTAAATGAGAATAAGTTCATACGCCAATTTTACAGCATCTTATAATTTTGTAAATGGTGAAACATATTGTAATAAAAGCCTTGGAACCATTTTAATAAATTTAAAATACAAACCCTACAACTATATGTTTATTTAATTTATGAAATAGAACACCACAAATAATTGTCTGATTATGTTTTAAGTTCTGGTACTCACCAGTTTAGATGCGTAAATTAAATTAAACTAATTTTAAAATTACCTATTCATTTTTCTAATATTACCAGAAGGTAGAGCATACCCAAAGTCACTACCACCCTGCTGAGCTTCTTCCCAATTCTAGCTTGATTTTATTTGTCACGTTGTCCTGTGTGAGCTGCTCCTCATGTTGTTGCTATTGCTGGCGTACCCTTGTGTGTGCCTGCCTTCGTCCTGCTGGTCCTGCCACTTTCTGCTGCCCCACCTCCCCTGCTTGGCTACGTTTCAGTAATTTTCATAACTGGCTGAATGAGGAGTCGAGCAGAGCGCAGCGACAGGAGGCAAAAAGAAGGAGCTCAAAAGGCGACCAGGAGCAAAGCTGAGCAATTGCCAAGTGCCAAGCAACTACGCAGAATGTGGACAAAAACATTTTCGGCTGCTGCCGGCTTCCTTCTATATATATTAAGTGGGGAAAGGTTCAGTGAGGAGCACGAGTAAATATTTTTTTTAGCCTCTGCGCTTATTGTGCTGTGCATTTGCTAAGGTGCCTATCGTCAGACTTGTTTGCATTATGCGGCGTTAATGACATCCAAAGTGGGAAGCCGCCCCCAAGGAAACGCTCCACTGTCGCCAGCATCTACGACATAATTTACAGCTGCCTTACACAGAAAATTTCATTACCTTAAATTACCGCGAATTACAAAGAAAAAACCTATAAAGAACGTCCTAGGCATTAAAGCTCCGAGATGCTAACATTAAAAAAGGGAAATACTGAATCGTTTATTAAAGAATCTGCATTAGTTTTTATTTATTTTAGGATATAGTTCTAAGCTTTAAATAATAAGTACAAGATTAAGTTCAGGTTTTTTGAGTTAAAATAAACTATTCAATATATAATTCTGTATCCGGCTCGAAGGACCAATGTTTGGGAGGCAATGGCTTTAATGTAACACTATTATATGTATATATAATGAACACTATATATATGTATGTATATATAATAAAATATCTCTTTTCGGCTAATACTATTCAAATAATACATTTTCGAATTGGTTTCAACAATAACTTATCTTGGTTAGACTAAAAGCTTCTTTTTAGAATATTTTAAAAGCCGTTTACATTTTTTTTTAACAACAACTTTTGATGGTTAAATAACACTTTTTCTTCAAGTGAAGGCTTGCTAATGATACTTCCCGGCCAGCTCACTTGGGGAACTCCTTGCGCCGCTTCATTATCTTTGTAATACCGGCGACCATGGCCACCTCGGGCAGCGCCAGCTTGGCATCCTCCTGGAAGTCGCAACGTCTGGTTAAATGCAGCCAGGTTCTTTCCGGATTCAGGGACAGCGGCATCTGTAGCCAGCTGACATAGTCTATTTTCAGGGATCCCGTGAGCAGCTGGTCAAAGGGGGTATTTCCGATGAAGAACATAGACCTAAGCACCGAGGTCTTGGCCTCCTTGATATTCTGGCCCTGAACGCCTTGAAACGGACTCGGATCATTGTCACCCGTGCCCAGTTGCTCCAGCAGCCAGTCCTTGTTAAACTTCAGATAATTGTAGACCACCTTGAGGGCTTGCTTTCCAATATTTGTGGTTAATATGTCGCTGACAAGGACCTCGGCTATATAATCAGCAATGCCCACATCCAGCTCCATGGCGTAATTGTTTGGCGGACTATGGCTGAGGCGTTCTGATTCCGCATTTGTCAAGGCCAAGTCGTCCATTTTGATGGTGCTTACGGCACTCATGCCACCTGCCCCTCGACAGTTGCTGCCAACGGTTCCCTCAAAATCCGTGTCCAAGTTGATACTCTCCTTGGCCTGCTTAAGAAACAATTCGATCTGATCCGTGTGCTTGTCATCCTCGTCAATAGAGCAAATGGCTTCCGAAATGGAATAGCAAATGGAGGCCTTGTCCTCGTTCTTGTCTGAAAAATTAATACGACATCAAACAAATAATGTAATTAATTTTAATATAACTTAAATACTCACTCTGCTCATACATTTCAGCTGTCTTGATCAGCTCAGTATACAAGGCAGCAAAAACCACCTGTAGGAGTACCGAATCCCCCAGGGGCCGCGTGGAAACTGGTATAATATCCTGCAGCAAGGAAGCTATCTTATAGAGTCCCTCGGGAAGGCAATCCCAAATTTCAGAGACACATGTGAGGGCCAATGACATGGCCTGATACATGCTGGCTCCATTTTCCACCGCATTCACTAGCATTTCCACCACACAATCCAGGACTGGATAAACAAAGTGCATGATGGCCTCCAGCCACGGAGTCCTCTTCTGGTTCCACACCTGTCGCTTGTCCAGGCAATCGCTCCACCCGGCGATAGCATGTTCCTCCAGAGTTTTGATCAGACAGGATTTTATATCCACTGCCTTGCCAACAGCCACAACTAAGTATGTGAGTGAAAGGACTATCTGGTAGTTGGACTGGCCAACAGGATCTGAAAAACATATGACGGTAATTAATCTAATTATTATTCTTGTTACTGGAATGTTTTCAGATAATTTTGTTCTTTAACCTGTTAAGTGTTTGTCTTCAACTTACACTATCTAGAGAGGTGATATTACAAAAAATATATATTATTTCTAATGGTAACTGTAAAGCTGCTGGAAATAAGGGCATATAAAGTAATCAAATGATATAATAAATCAATTGAAAATTCCCTTTCGATATGCTATTAAAGTATTATAAATCACATATTCCTATATCCACATATTATTATATGCAAACACCCAAACTTACCTATATCGCCGGCAATAGACTCGGTGACATTGAAGCATTCACCGCGGCACAAAAAGGCCTCGCACTTTTGCGGGGCTCCCTCTGCGCTGGTAAAGGAAATTTTCGCCACGTTCTTAAAGTTCTCCGATGAAGGCAAATGCTGCATAAGATGGCGCATTATAATTCCCGTGAGATAGGCATCCCTCATTAGAAGAATTTTCAATAGATAGGACCAGTCTGCCTCGGGAAAGGCGAGCAACACCCTTAAGTCCAAGGAAATGGCAGTATTGGTGGAGAGATCGGCGAATTCGGTAACCCACTGGCAGGATTGTTCCTTGGGAAAATACCTGGGTAAGGCAAAAATAATCCAGGCACTCGGAAGGCCATGGCGAGAGCTAAACATTTCCATATTGTCAATACCCTTGCGGAAGACCTACAAAAATTAAATTCAAACTAAACAGTAATAATAACTAATTGTTGGCCTCAATCACCTTGGACAGTACCCCCAGCGGAGCACCCCTGAGGAGGAGGCAGTAGAAAAGCTCCCGGCACTTGGCATGAATGTCCCTCAGGATGACACTCTGGTTACTCAGCTGCAATCCCACATAAGCCTCGCCACTCTCACAGATATGCGGTAAGAGCTCGGCGATGCAGAGCAGCATGTTGCATATATCCACCAGATGGAGTGTGGAACGGGCCACGCTGGTCACTATTTGGGTATAGCGTACTGTCAATACACTCAGAGTTTCGTTTAGCATGCCAGCAAAGATTTTCTGCGCCATTTTCGGAGGCACAGAATTCCACAAATCATTCTTGGAACCCCTCATATAATGCCACCACATCTGGACGGTGTAGGAACCTCGTTCGGACTCAAAAAAAGGTTGAGTATCCTCCCAGTGCAGGCAGTCGGCATCCTGCATGATGTAGAGCAATAATAACCGGCAATGTAGATCCAAAAGTCGTTCGGCCAAGGCCTCAGACATCTGGGAATATTGCTTGAAGCTCAGCTTGAGAGCTCCACCCTTTTCATCTCCCTTCGGGGGACAAATGGTCGTGGTGGCTGCCTGCATGTAAACACTCAGGGAGTTCTTCACCAGCGAGGCAGCTCCAATAGTGGCAGTGAGTACAGATAAATCCGCATGATCCAAGGACTCCTGGGAGAGACGATGGATATGCTCTAGAAGTAGATCCGCCGACTTGGTGACGAGCTGAACAAATTTATCTGGATCAGACGTCTTGACGGTTACACTGGTCTAGGGTGAACAAAAATTAATATAAATTTCTTGATGTTTTCAATTAAATGAGGTAATTCGTACAAAATCTCCTTCATTCATTTCCTTTTCAGTGTGCAAAAGTCCGGATGGCTTTCGATAAGAGGCAAAATACTCATCTTCCCACCTTTAATATAAATATTTCTTCAGAATTTTTTTAAATATTAAATTATATAGCTAGTTACCAACGAATTAATTTAATGGCAGCAAAAGATGCATAACGTGGAAAGTCTAGTTTACCTCCCACAACTCCTGAGCAAATTGGTTCCTGAAGCACTCGTTGATGTGTCTGTTTTTCGGTGATTTGCTTAAGAAAATATCAAAAGATGTGTAATGTTTTTTCACCTGATAAAACTCCAAGTCTCTCTGCAGCAAAATCGGAACTCTATCCATTAAATTCCCTTCTTCAAGTACCTCCATTATGGCTACTTTTTATTTTGTATCAAGTTTTCTTTAAAAACCTTTCGAACAAACAGCTTATGTAGTTCGCTTGTTGTCAGGGAAACAATGACAGTAGTTTAATCGAAGAAAAAATCACGTTATATCGAATACAACAAGCGATATGAATTCAGATATTTTAAAATGAAGTCTCATCATAATTAAATCCTAGGCAGCTCCATCGACTTCGTCAGCTTTTTTAATTGCCTCCAGCTCGCACTTTCCATTTATAATGTGGTCCTTCTTGAATTCAGGTGGATTTAGAAAAATTATGATAGCCTGGAAAAATGTTGAAAACCTTTTTTTTCATTCCTTAAGTGGGTTGATTAAATAATTAAATACAATTCATAGGGTAAACCGGTATCTTCTAAAAAAAACGTACACACTATTTGTATAAATTATTTTTAAAAACAATAGTTTTATATTCTTCTTACCTTTCACCTGAAAGTATACAACAAACGAGTTATATTCCCTACTGCACTCAACCTCCAATTTCATAAAAAAAAATATTGATAAGACGCCAACTGCTCCCCACTCTCTCTTTGAATTAAATTCAGTTTACGCTGCGATAAGCGGCAAACAAAAGCCGGTTGCCCTGCTCGTTCAGAATTCAAATCTGTCCTCAGTTGATAATTGACTTGCGACTCGGGCAGTCGTGAACTCTCAATCCGGAGGCAAACAAAGTGAGTACCAGCTCGTCGAAGATGCTATCAGTAGATCCGCGCTGCTGGGGATCTAAAAAAAACTTTCCAGCCAGCAACCAGAAAACAGACGGAGCAGTTATCGCTCGATAAGAATGGTATCAGGGCGTAATCAGTAATCCATAAATCTCCTCTCGCTCCTCTACAGACCTAGAATCTTTCATACATTTCATAAATATGCACCTAAATCGTAATATGTACATTTATGTTCTGATAAAGGTTTTATTAAGAGCTTAACAAATGTTGTCTTATAAATATGTATATATTTATTATAAACACAAGTCCTAATTTAAAATTAAACGTTATCTTCTTTCAGCATGATGGCACATTTGAGACATCTTTCGAGGCTCGCCACGCCCCGCCGACTGATCACCCAAGTCGCTTCTAGCCGGTCAGCTTCCACATCTTTTCTGATCGACCAACCCGAATATAGTTTTCTCAAGGAATTGGGCTTGGAAAGGGATAATCCTGGTGTTTATTCCGGTCATTGGCAGGGGCGTGGACCGTCCGTAACCAGTTATGACCCTGGTACCGGTCAACCGATCGCCACAGTGCGTCAGGGAAATGTCCAGGAGCTGGAGCAGACAATCGGCTTGGCTGTCGATGCGTACAAACAGTGGCGGCAAGTGCCAGCTCCAGTTCGAGGTGAGATAGTCCGGCAGATCGGTGATGAGCTCAGGAAGTACAAGGAACCTCTGGGCAAGCTCGTTTCCCTGGAGGTGGGAAAAATCTACAGCGAGGGACAGGGCGAGGTACAGGAGTTCATAGACATCTGCGACTACGCGGTGGGTCTTTCCCGGATCTATGCCGGTCAGCTGATTAACTCCGAGCGAGCTGATCACTCAATTCTGGAGGCCTGGCGTCCGCTGGGATTGGTGGGCGTTATTTCGGCCTACAATTTCCCGAATGCTGTCTTCGGCTGGAATGCTGCGATAGCCCTTACCACTGGCAACAGTGTCCTGTGGAAGGGAGCTCCTAGCACGCCCCTAGTTTCGGTGGCAACCACCAAAATTGTGGCTGATGTGCTGCGCAGAAATAACCTTCCGCCGGTGGTCACTCTCTGCCAAGGAGGTACCGATGTCGGCCAGACTTTGGTGGCAGACAAGCGAGTAAACCTGGTCTCCTTTACGGGCAGCTGTCAAACTGGTCGTGATGTGGGCGTGGAAGTCCAGAAGCGATTTGGTAAAGTGATATTAGAGTTGGGCGGTAATAACGCCTTGATCATTGACGAGTCGGCCAACGTAAAGATGGCCCTGGATGCGGCTCTCTTCGGTTGCATCGGCACCAGTGGCCAGAGATGCACCACCACCAGAAGGATCATTGTTCACGAGAAGCTGCACGATCAGTTTGTGAAAGCCTTGGTTGGCAAATATAAGCAGTTAATACCCAAAATTGGGCATCAGCTGGAGGCACAAACGCTTGTGGGTCCCGTCCACACACAGCAAAATGTGGAGAATTATACAAAGGCTATCGAGGAGGCCAAGTCCTTGGGTGGAACTGTGGCCTTTGGCGGAAACGTCATCCAGAGAGACGGTCACTATGTGGAACCCACTGTCATCACTGGACTAAGTCACGATGCCAGCGTTGTGCATCGCGAAACCTTTGCGCCCATCGTGTACGTTCTCAAAGCCAAGAACGTAGACCAAGCTATCGAATGGAACAACGAGGTGGAGCAGGGTCTCTCTTCCGCTATCTTCACTGAGAACATTGGACAGGCTTTCAAGTGGATTGGAGCCAGCGGTTCCGATTGCGGAATTGTCAACATCAACACCACCACCAACGGAGCTGAAATCGGCGGAGCCTTCGGCGGAGAAAAGGCCACTGGAGGAGGTCGCGAGTCCGGCTCAGATGCCTGGAAACAGTACTGCAAGCGGGCCACCATTACCGTCAATCATTCCGGCGAACTGGCCTGCGCCCAGGGAGTCGTCTTCAATGTGGAGTAAAAAGGAAATTTTATACATTTTTAATCATCCTATTTTCTTTAATTTTAAATATACAAAAATAATGTCCATAAACGAAATGCAACCGAGTTAATTACTTATCCTTGCTGATGTCGAAGCGCCAGAAGTCCACCTCAATGTCCCTGGACTTGTGCTTGTGGAACCTGTAGCTGGCTTCGATATTGTATCGAAGTTCGGCGACCACCGAGCCACGAGCACCCCACTCCTGGGCCTTCTTCTGAATATAGGCACTGTGGAGTGGAACAGAAAACATAATATATTAAGAAATGGTTTTAAAGTCGTTCCAAGTGCCCTGTTTCGAAGCATTGTGACATACCGGGTAGATGTTTTGTGGAGTGAGTAAACCGCTCGGTTCGCCAATCGCAGTGCCACTTCCAGGAACCGCATGTCCATCCCAGCATTATGCTTCGTGCCAAACGGAGGATTCATTACCACTGTGTCGAATGTCTTTTCCCACTTGCTCCCCGTCAGCTGCAGCACGTCCGCTCTGACACAGTCCACATTGGGCAGCTCCATCTCCACCACATTGCTTCTAAAGGTGTCTACCGCATCGCCGTCCAATTCGAAGCCCACTGTGAGCTGGGCGCCCAGGAGAGTGGAAGCAATGCTGAGCATTCCACATCCGCAGCCCAAGTCACCGACCAGTCTGCCTTCTATATCCTCGTGCTGCGCCTGCATGTGATGCGTCATGCAGGCAGCTATGTGCGGCGGGGTTGGATATTGCTCCAGGAGGATCTTGGGCTGCTCAAAGCCATCAACACTCTGCAAATACTCCTCCAGCTTCTTTAGCTTAAGACGTGCCATTGGCGGGCCGTCTACTTGCTGATGTGGCTGGCGGGGGCGTTGGGAGTGGTGGGGGTGGTCGCAGGCGACGGCAACGGCTCCAGACGAGGCAGCACGGGTATAAAGCTGTTTCCAAAATACGAGTCCTGAGGTATAAAGAAACCCAGAGTTGTAGAGCTCGTTGGATTAAATGCAGAGCGGGCGGAAGGCGTGGCATTAGTGGCAATGCCCACGCCCAGCTGGAAATCTGGATTCACGGTCGTCGGCTGGCCCAGGAGCTGAGGTGTGGGCATCTGCAAGAAATTTCGCCTTAAGTTCCGTAGAAATCCTGCCTGTCTACATGCCCACCTGACTCGTTGTGCTCAATCCGAGATTAATGATGCCGCCGGCCAGCAACTGCTTCTTCGTCTGGATCTCCTCGAGTATTTTGCGGTTCGTCTCGGCTTGCTGGGAACTTGTGGTGGGAAAAGACATCCCGTATACTTTGGAAAGAATATGAAAACAGGCAATATTGTGGCAGAAAAGGAAAAGATTATAATTAGGGATGTAACGCTGGTCGCTTATGACCAATAGTATCGATAGTGTCGTTACTATCGATGGTACCACTTAAAACGTTTCGAGGATATATATATATATATATATTATATACATACATTTGTCTTGTGGGCTTTGGCTTACATAGGCTTTAATGTATTGTAATTCATATATTCGTCTTGACAAAAAATATCTAATAAAAATATCGCTATTTCGATATTTGGGCAACAAAAAATCGTAATATAATATATCATCCCTAGAAAAAATATCGATATATTAATACTTGGAGATAATATCAACAACCCTAGTG
Source organism: Drosophila nikananu (assembly GCA_008042635.1). Classification (NCBI taxonomy): domain Eukaryota; kingdom Metazoa; phylum Arthropoda; class Insecta; order Diptera; family Drosophilidae; genus Drosophila; species Drosophila nikananu. Next base: position 14,041 of record VNJV01017545.1, read on the forward strand.
CTGGCATATAAATAAAAATAAAACAATAATAGTAAACAAACAGCAACTTAATACATCCACCTTGTATTCTCTTTCGACCCTTCTATCTAATTGCTTTACGGAACCATGAGTATGAGCGACGATGACAGAGACATTGATATCGAGAGTGACGTAAGCAAATATATATATATGTGTGTTTACACTACATTTTTAATACGAATTTAATAATTTTTAAAGGACGATGGGGACTCTGATAATGGTTTGGGCTCGTCGCGACACACGAGCACTGCGAACTTCAGCCAAGTGAGTGTACAAACAATGGAATGCGAAGAAAAAGCTGCACACGTTGTCTGTTGTTGATAAACACAGAACGCACGTGTTGTTGTTGTTACGAAATCTTATTTACGTATTGACAAGCGAGTTGTGTTTACATATATGCGTATTTGTGTATACTTGAAGGCCGAGAAGCGCGCGCATCACAATGCCCTGGAGCGACGGCGGCGGGATCACATCAAGGAGAGCTTTACGAATCTCAGAGAGGCGGTGCCCACGCTCAAGGGAGAGAAGGTAACGAAGGTCCAACAGCTGATATTGAAGAGATTCAAGATAGGATATTTTTTTCGATCAATTTTTTAGGGCTGAATGTATGTATGTATTTCAAAATAATTGTTTATTATTTGCAGCAAGATAATGATTAACGTACAATTTTTATAAAACAAATCTTAAAATTTTGATCCTTGTAGGCGAGCCGAGCTCAAATATTAAAGAAAACCACCGAATGCATTCAGACGATGCGGCGAAAGATCAGTGAAAACCAAAAGGACATCGAGGAGATCAGGAAACAAAACAGTATACTTGATCAACAAAGTAAAGCCTTAAATAATTTCCATTTGAAACAAATTGTCCTTATACGATTGCTTTCCCAACCCCCCAGTTCGAGCCCTGGAGAGTCCCAATGCCGGCGATCACTACTCTGAATTCCTCAGTGAGGACGAAGTGGGCAGCGAAGATATTGAGGACGATGATCTTGATCAGCCCGACTTTAGCAGACGCAACAAGAAAATGAAGACCTTCCATGCCTAGTTGGTTTGCCCATTCAGAACACGCACAGGAATGTTTCGGTTTTCATTTTCACCGATTCTGTGGATATTTTGTCAAGTCCGTTTATGTTTCATTCTAGGGTTGTGTTAATCGAAAGCAATAGTCTTTAATGTTGTGAAAAGATCAGTTCCAAATTCAATTTACGTAGAAAGAACTCTGTGGAAATGAAAGCTGCAACATATCCGTTAATCATAATCATCACTAGTTGTAAGATCAAAGTGTAGCCCACTCTCTATACCTTAATTCGTATGCGTGTGTCTTTTGTACTAAGAACAAAACACCGCTCTCTACGCTAAATAAAAAAAAGTTTGTAAGTTTATATTTAGAAAGATAATACCCTACGACATTTCATTCAGAGGCCACATAGTGGGAAACTGGTCTCGTACATTATTTGCAGGCGGCAAATACTTATATCGGATGTCAAAGAACAGTTATTGCCACACCCAATAATACGAAGGATCTCCGGGATCTTTTTCCTTGGAATTACAAAGTAATCACAACTCTATTCACTAAACAAACTAAAGGTTCGTTGGTACATACATACATATATATTTTACACAAATTAGATACCACTACTTAAACTTAAGAGTCAGCCAGAGGATGAAGAAAACGACGAAGACGAAGAGGAACATGTAGCACATCTGGCGAGCACCACCGCCTTGTTTTGCCAAGCGCAACACCCGGGTCATGGTGTTGCCCAGGAAACCACTCGTCCGATCCATATCATCGTCGATTCCGCGCAGTAACTTATCCTGGTAGCGCACCTCATTGCCTATATCGATGGTAAGCGATTTCAGCGCTCCAATTTTCTGTTTAAGCTCCTCGGCGGCCAGCTCATTTTCCGCCTCCAAGGAATCATGACTCGCCGGAGCAGCGCCCGATCCCGATGGTTGCTGGTTCAGGGGCTGATAGGGATAGTTATTGCGACGCATGCTGCTCCCAGTGTGTGCCAGTTTTGCATTTGGATTGCTTTAGATAGACACCGATATATTTGAAGTTAAAGTAAATCAACAAAATCACAGAAAAACATTCAAGTGACACGTAAACGTAAACATTGAATCTTACCCAGCGGCAAAACAGCTGTTGTGATGGTTGTTTTTGAGCTCACCCTATGTGGCTGACTTTGCATTGACCCTTGACCCTACCTTAGGACTTTGAAATTGTCAGAGTAATGCTCCAATTAATTAAGTGTAACTTTTAAAAAACCTATGCAATGTTGGTCGTCGTTCCGTGTGACCAGAGTAAGGCAAAATAAGCTTGATTAACCCTATAAATTGTTTTATTTTTTACACAACTTTTCTTAAAAGTTAATAACTTTGTGGACTAAAAATTTATTTTTTATTCTTTTGAGAAAAGTTGTGTAAAAATATAACAAATAATACGTAAATGCCATGATACTATTATTTACCTTTAATTCGCATGCCCGCAAATCCTTTCTATTCCTCTTTGAATCATTCAATTTTTGTTTTTTTTTTCGTTCTTTTGTAAACTTAAATATTTGCCGAAAAATGTTCAACGCCTAGTTAATTTATGATTGCACAGTGGTTTTTGTTTGGTTTATTGATCTATTCATTTTAATTATTATTTAAGTGTTGTTAATTTTACATAAAGTTTAAATTGGACTATTCTGGAATGTGTTTCATAAAAATTAAAAAGAATTGATATGTATTATTAAGTTCTTCAACAATTATATTATAAATATGTAAATAAAGTTAAATTTTTTTATTAAATGATCACTTTATAAACATATTCCAGTCAAGAACAACTATATTGCCAAATCAATGGGTTTTTTCTTTGTATTTGAATTCGAGTTAATTCCCTCTTAATCTTAAAAAAAAACATGAATAAATATAATAATATTTTAAATTAGTTTTATAATAAAATTTTAAAAATAAAACTAAAAACCGAAACCATTTATATGTAATGTGTGCTTTAAATATTCAGCGCAAAAACACTCATCTGACGACTGAAGGGTTAACCATGCGCTCCATTACTTGTGTACCTTGGTAATTTCCTTACTGCCGCCAACAGCCACACTGCTCCAGACTGGGTTAGTGTTCAATAACTTTAGGAAAACGGCCAAAATATTAGCTTGGCGCTGTCGTTTGTTTTCCCCATTAATTTTCCCCAGCCGACCCTGAAATCAATAAGCATCAAAAATTTAAAGCTGTGTCGGCCACAAGTGCGTTATTGAATTTAGTGGTTTTGGTGGAGTTTATGCGAAATTTGCATTCTCATTGACCCTGACCAAGTGCACTCGTTTGTTGTTGTTGCGTGTGTGCTCTTCTTCTTTTATTAATCCCCTTCCCTTCCGTCCCGTGTGTGTTGATCAAAAAACAATCAGTTTGCGTAATAATGAATGCAATAACACTAACAACAATTACTAAGTGATAAGCCCTGCAGAACGTTGAACCATCGAAACACGCGAGCCAAGTGACTGATAAGCACCGTAACTCTTCCATTTCCAGATTTAGCATGACGGAGTACACTGCAGACTTGCCCCACAGGGGTCTAATGGATGGAATCGCCTCGCTAGTGGGCGTTCCCGTGGAGGCTCTGCGATTGCTGCTCACAATTTTGGCAGGTGAGGCCTGCATATATGTAGCCTATTTCTACTGTAAATATGTGTGTGCATTATCGGTTATATGTACAGCTGTTCCGGACAAACATTTATTCCCCTGCTAATTTAAGTTTGTTTTATATGT
>VNJV01017547.1:0-40399 GCA_008042635.1 Drosophila nikananu
ACACGAGGTCCAATGCGGCGGACGAAAAGGTGGACATGCTGGACTCGCTGGGCTGCTCGCAGGAGGTGTGCCTTCTGGAGCGGATGCTGAACATGAGCTTCGATCCGAAAAGCGAGATTCGCAAACAGGATTCGATGATAAGCTTCAGTGCGGTGGCCGAGAACGCAGCAGGATTCCTGCTGGCCAAGGAGTACTTCATGCAGAACGTGGAGCTCATCTACAAGTTGTTAGTGTTACGAAAACTACTTGAGAGTGCCTTCTTATGAATTTACTTACCTTTTTTTCTTTCCCAGCTATCAACCCCTCACCAGGACCATGTCGAGGCTGCTGACGCCGCTGTCGATGCAAATCGTCGACGACAAGGAGTACCGTGAGTTCGCTAACTTCGTCTACAGGGCGCAGCCGTGGCTGAAGGGCATCGAGGAGAAACTCCGGCAGATCCTGGAAAGAATGCGCATCACAGTGCAGTGGAAGGAGCAAAACTATGACTATTTCAACAGCGCCATCAGGAAGTTCATTTAGGAACCATCTCGTCCATGATGGACCAGGGGTATAAAATATATTTAAAGTTCATCAATAAATTTTTCATTACCTACTTATGATGCTCTATTGTATGGTGAGACGCGTTCAATGCTGGGAACACTCACACATTGAGAAACACTATAGGCTAAGTCCCTTGATAGTGATTATGAGGTTAACAGATTGATCTCACGGAAAAATACATAATTGCCATTGCTATCAGTTAGACACCGGTTTGTGCCGCTCTCTGAAACATGGCAATCCGAAAGTATAAAGCTCCAAACGACTCTAGAACGAACCCCATTCGGTCTCCGGCTTTCCGTGAATTCAGAGGTATAATTAGAGCGATTTGTGATTAAGTAATTGGTTTTGATTACAAATATTAGAATATTAATAAACAAATGGAATGTGTTCAGATCGTTGATTAGGAAGTTATGTAATTTCCATGCCTTGTGAATACAGAGGTTTAATAAGTTCAACTTAGTTACTATATTTAACAGAAGCATAATTCACAGAATCATGAAGTGGCTTTTGCTATTCGTATTGTCCCTATTTTTGGGCGTAGCTACGACTAGCTCAGATTTAAGTTATAACTACTATCGCCTGCCGACGGCCCTCCGACCCCTGAAGTATCAGCTGAGCATCTTGACTCTTATGGAGAATCCCGAAGACTCTAGCTTTAAAGGATCTGTGAAAATCGTAATAGAGGTCCTGCAAAGCACCAACAACATAACACTGCACTCAAAGGACCTAAAAATCGATGAGTCCCAGACAACTTTAAGCCAAGTCAACAGTGTGAAGGATAACTGCGTCTCCTCCACTGCGGTGAATCCAACTCACGACTATTATATCCTAAACACTTGTCAAGAGCTTTTGGCCGGCAGTGTCTACGAACTGACCCTGTTCTTTTCCGCCGATCTGAAGGCCCAACTTGAGGGGTACTACCGCAGTTCATACGAAGATTCTAAGGCAAATGAGACAAGGTGGATCACCATTACTAATTTCGAACCGGCTTCAGCTCGTCTGGCCTTTCCCTGCTTCGACGAACCCAACTACAAGGCTCCCTTCGAGGTAATTTTGGGACACCACAAGAAGTACACCAGTCTCAGCAACATGCCTGTAAAGGAGACAAGGCCACAGTAAGTTTCCTGGGTTTCTCAGGGAGTTTTCCAGCTAAAAATCCCTCTTCCTTTGCAGTGAATCCCTCCCCGAATACGTGTGGTCTGAATTCGAAGAGTCTGTGCCCATGTCCACTTATCTGGTAGCCTACTCCATCAACGATTTCTCCTTCAAACCCTCAACCCTACCCAATGGAGCTCTCTTCCGCACGTGGGCTCGACCCAATGCCATCGATCAGTGTGATTACGCCTCGGAGTTCGGACCCAAAGTTCTCCAGTACTACGAAGAGCTGTTTGGGATCAAGTTCCCGCTCCCGAAGATCGACCAGGTCGCCGTCCCCGACTTCGAGACCGGTGCCATGGAGAACTGGGGTCTAGTGGTTTACGCGGAGACCTCACTGCTAGTATCCGCAACTCACTCCTCGCTGGGTAACAAAATGTTCGTCGCGCAAACTGTGGCTCACGAGTTGGCCCACCAGTGGTTCGGCAACTTGGTCACCATGAAATGGTGGACGGATCTGTGGCTCAACGAGGGTTTTGCCACCTATGTGGCCAGCCTAGGCGTGGCTCACATCCATCCGGAGTGGAACTCCTTGGAAATGGACTCGTGCGAACACGTGCAGACAATTTTTCAAACAGACTCCATGGAAAGCAGCCATCCCATCTCTAGGCCGATTCAAATGGTCACGGAGGCTAACGAAAGTTTCGATGATATCTCGTATAACAAGGGATCATCGGTGATACGGATGATGCACTCATTCCTGGGAGAGAAGACCTTTCGTTCCGGTCTTAATTCCTACCTGCAGAGGTATAAGTATCAGAACGCGGAGCAGGATAACCTATGGGAGTCATTAACCCTAGCAGCACACGAGAATGACGCTCTACCCAAGAACTACGAGGTCAAGACCATCATGGATTCGTGGACCCTGCAAGCTGGGTGAGTTCTCTTTACTTTTTAATTTGTGATAATGTTATGTTAGGTAAATTGTTCTCTGACAGCTACCCCATGATCAATGTGACGCGTGACTATGCAGCAGGGAGTGCGGAGCTCACCCAGCAGCGCTACTTCGCGAACACCGAAGTATCCCATCATAAAACTTGTTGGTGGGTGCCACTGAGCTACACCACGCAGTCGAAGCTGGACTTCAACAACACGTCGCCTGAGGACTGGTTGGAGTGCAACAAGGAGGGCCAGAGCCTGCCAAAGACGATCAAAAACATGCCCGGAGCCGACCAGTGGGTGATCTTCAACACCAAGCTGTCGGCTCCCTACAGGGTCAACTACGATGCCCAGAACTGGAAGCTACTTATTCAAACCCTGAACAGCAAGGACTTCGAGAGCATCCATGTGGTCAACAGAGCTCAACTGATCGACGACGTGTTCGACTTCGCCTGGACGGGTGAGCAGAGTTATGAGACCGCCTTGGAAGTGATCGAGTACCTTCACCGGGAGCGGAAGCTGCTACCTTGGAGCACAGCTTTCGGAAAGCTAACGACTTTGGGCCATCTTGTTCGAAGGACACCAAACTATGGTTTGTACAAGGTAACCTTGTTGCCATATTTAATGAATACGCCCTAAAATAACCCCCTGTTTAAAGCGCTATGTAAAGAAGTTGATCGCCCCGCTCTACGAAGAGCTCAATGGAATCAACGACACCTTCGGCTCCATTCAGTCCCAGGATGAAATTGACCTAAAAACGGAGGTGATGAACCTCGCGTGCATGTACGAGGTATTCGACTGTGTGTCCAGGTCTAAGGACTACTTTCGCGACTGGACATCTGTGGCTAATCCTGAGGAGACCAACCCTGTGCCCATTGAAGTTCGAGGCACAGTTTATTGCACCTCAATTGAGCACGGCAGCGACGAGGATTGGGAGTTCCTGTGGATGCGGTACTTGAAAACGAATGTAGCTGCCGAAAAGGAGACCCTTCTGGCCGCCCTGACCTGCTCGCGGGAAGTGTGGCTACTGCAGCGGCTGCTGGAGACGATCTTCGATCCAAAGGGCGATATTCGGAGCCAGGATGCGCCCTCGGCCTTCGGTTTGGTCGCTTCTAACCAAGTAGGATGGTCGTTGGCCAAGAAGTACTTAATGGAGAACCTGGAGCTCATCTATAAGTAGTAAGTGCTTACGGTTACGGACTATTGGCATATACCATAATATATTTATATATTTCACTTCCAGTTTCTATCCAGTGACCGCTAACTTAGCACCTCTTTTGCCTTCACTCGTCGACAAGATCAGTACCAGGCGGGACTACCATAAGTTCAACGACTTTTTGGACAACTCCCAGAAGTGGCTGCAGGACATCAAGCAGGCGGTCCAACAGACCAAGGAGGAAATGCTGATCAATGTGCAGTGGAGGGAGCGAAACTATCTTCAGTTCGTCCAAGCCATTCAGCAGAAACTTCAAGAGGTTTAGTTTGCAATTAGTAATATGTTGAATATAATTTCAAAATAAATAAATATTGTAGGTTTCTGTTAAATTAAATTGAATGGATTATGCAAAAACACCTAAGCCTTGTACAAGTTATTCAGACTTTCCTCATTCTGCTCTTGTGTAATGACAGTGACTAGAAATCGTAAGTTCTATGTTTTAAATTCTCCTATTTGAACGACAGTGAAAGAAGAGATCAAGTCCTCGAAGAACCTCCAGTTTTCGCTGACGCTTGTTTGTTTTATGTGCTCGTTAATTTTATATTTCAAACACAGCTGCCACAAAGTAGGCAGTACAGTTTTTAAAGCCTTCTTAAACTGCAATGAAACCCAATCAGTCTCTGAATCCTCATACACCTTCCAAATCATTCTCATTCATCTGGTTCCCTCAAGTAATTAAATATTATGCAAACGCCGCATTGCCGCTGTAATTAATTTTATGCCTGGGCAAACGTGTGTAGGCCTTAATCAAGTCCAAAGATTCTGAATTCTCAATGAGTAAGTCTCTCATTTCCGACTCTCGGCTAAGATTTCAGCAAATAAATTAAGTTCTGATCATAGCTCTCGTCTCATTCGATCTGCGACTCCCGTTGAACTCAGAGGTCTGTCTCGCGAATTTTTAAAATAATTTTTTGAAACTTTTTTAAGAGTCAAACTTAAGCTGTGGAACTGAAAAATCAATAAATTATACAACCATATAAGAACTATCATTACCAACTCAAGTTTTGAGTGATAAAAAGTGACATAAAGTCTCTAGTTTACAATTAGTGCTAGTAAACTTAAGTTTAATCACATTGTAAAGTGGAAACATCAATCAACTAAGCTGACGTGTTTGGTGCTTTCTAAAATATAATATATATTCAATTATTGAATTAAATTGTTCCGGGAACTAGCGAGACTTATTGCCCTCTGATAACATTTGTTTCTGAAATTCAGGGGAAACCTAATGTGACTTCAATTCTCATTAAACATTTTTTGGAATTATGTGTATACACAGTAGAATTTTTTAACCTATATACATAGATCTTCTAATACGTGGTATTTTCTTAAACCCAGTCCATTTACAGAGAAAAGAAGTCAATATAAGTGCTAATCTTTCGAGCTCATTGACCCCGCGGCAAACGAATTTAATATTCATGTTCTCAAGAAACTGGGTCAAGAGAACGTGTTTTATAAAGAATTTGGCAAAGCGTGTCTTATTTTCTTGGATTTTTGATAAATCAAGCTTTCCTAAATGTATTTAATAAATTAGTTTATCAATTAATTAAATAAATGTACAATATAATATCTAATTTACAGGATCGCAGAATGAAGTGGTTTTTGTTATTCGCCTTGGCTCTAGCCACGGGTTTGGCTAGCTCCGATTCCAACTACAACCACTACCGCCTGCCGACGGCCCTCCGACCCCTGAAGTATCAGCTGAGCATCTTGACTCTTATGGAGAATCCAGAAGAGTCAAGCTTTAAAGGATCTGTGAAAATCGTAATAGAGGTCCTGCAAAGCACCAACAACATAACACTGCACTCAAAGGACCTAAAAATCGATGAGTCCCAGACAACTTTAAGACAAGTCAACAGTGTGAAGGATAACTGTGTGTCCTCCACTGCGGTGAATCCAACCCACGACTATTATATCCTAAACACTTGTCCAGAGCTGTTGGCCGGCAGTGTCTACGAACTAAAACTGTTCTTTTCCGCCGATCTGAAGACCCAACTTGAGGGGTACTACCGCAGTTCATACGAAGATCCTAAGGCCAATGAGACAAGGTGGATCACCATTACTCAATTCGAACCGGCTTCAGCTCGTCTGGCCTTTCCCTGCTTCGACGAACCCAACTACAAGGCCCCCTTCGAGGTCACTTTGGGGCACCACAAGAAGTACACCAGTCTCAGCAACATGCCGGTGAAGAAAACTAAGCCACAGTAAGTTTCCTGGGTTTCTCAGGGCGTTTTCAAACTAAAATCCCTCTTCCTCTTCGCAGTGAATCCCTCCCAGAATACGTGTGGACTGAATTCGATGAGTCAGTGCCCATGTCCACTTACCTGGTGGCCTACTCCATCAACGATTTCTCCTTCAAACCCTCAACCCTACCCAATGGAGCTCTCTTCCGCACGTGGGCTCGACCCAATGCCATCGATCAGTGTGATTACGCCTCAGAGTTTGGACCCAAAGTTCTCCAGTACTACGAAGAGCTGTTTGGGATCAAGTTCCCGCTCCCGAAGATCGACCAGATCGCCGTCCCCGACTTCTTTGCTGGTGCCATGGAGAACTGGGGACTGGTTACCTACAGGGAGACGGCCCTTCTCTTCTCACCAGAGCACTCGGCGCTGGACGACAAACAGCAAACGGCGGAAGTAATGGCCCACGAGTTGGCCCACCAATGGTTCGGCAATCTGGTGACCATGGAGTGGTGGACAGATCTTTGGCTGAACGAGGGGTTCGCCACCTATGTGGCATCCTTGGGCGTAGCAAACGTACATCCGGAGTGGCGTTCCTTGGATAAGGAGTCGGTGTCTAACCTGCTGACACTTTTCCGAAAAGACTCCCTGGAAAGCAGTCATCCCATCTCGAGGCCCATTCAATTGGTTTCGCAGATTTTCGAAAACTTCGATGCGATCGCTTACGAGAAGGGATCATCGGTGTTGCGCATGTTGCACTTGTTCCTGGGGGAAGAGTCCTTCCGCTCCGGCCTGAAGTCTTACCTACAGATGTATAAGTATAAAAATGCGGAGCAGGACGACCTGTGGGAGTCGCTCACCCAGGCGGCACACAAGAATGGTGCTTCATACGGCATCAAAACCATTATGGATTCGTGGACTCTGCAAACTGGGTGAGCTCTCTTTAATTTTAATTAATTTATTATTGGAAAGTTAGATAAATTGTACTCCGACAGCTACCCCGTGGTCAACGTGACCCGTGACTATGCCGCAGGGAGTGCAGATCTCACCCAGGAGCGCTACCTTCTGAACACCGAGCTATCCCGATCTCAGCATGGAGAATGCTGGTGGGTGCCACTTAGCTACACCACGCAGTCGAAGCTGGACTTCAACAACACGTCGCCTGAGGACTGGTTAGAGTGCGGCAAGGAGGACCGGAACCTGCCAAAGACGATCACGAACCTGCCCGGAGCCGACCAGTGGGTGATCTTCAACATCAAGCTGTCGGCGCCCTACAAGGTCAACTACGATGTCCAGAACTGGAAGCTACTTATTCAAACCCTGAACAGCAAGGACTTCGAGAGCATCCATGTGGTCAACAGAGCTCAACTGATCGACGATGTCTTGTACTTTGCCTGGACGGGTGAACAGGACTACGAGACCGCCTTGGGAGTGATCGAGTACCTTCACCGCGAGCGGGAGTTGCTACCTTGGAGAGTGGCTATGGATAATCTGAAGCTTCTGAATCGCATCGTTCGACAGACACCCAACTTTGGGTCCTTTAAAGTAAGCTTAGTCCCATATTTGAACAGTATTTCTTATCTGAAACCCCCTTTTTCCACAGCGCTATATAAAAAAGTTGATCACTCCGATCTACGAAGATCTCAATGGCATCAACGACACCTTTAGCTTGATCCAGGAAAAGGATCAGATCCTGCTAAAAAAAACTGTGGCGAACTGGGCGTGCAGTTACGAGGTTTCGGATTGCGTGCTCCGGGCGGAGGACTACTTCCACAAGTGGCAGGCGGAGCCCCATCCCGACGAGCATAACCCCGTTCCCATCGATATCCGCAGCACTGTGTATTGCACTGCGATCAAATCCGGCAGTGACGAGGACTGGGAGTTCTTGTGGTCGAGGTACTTGAAGGCGAACGTGGCGAGCGAGAAGCTGACCATTATGCTCGCACTGTCTTGCTCGCAGGAGGTGTGGCTACTGCAGCGTCTCTTGGAGATGACCTTCGATCCGAAGGGTGACATTAGGAAGCAGGATTCGGCGTGGGTCTTCGGCTCGGTGGCTGACAATAAAGTGGGCTTCCATCTAGCCAAGAAGTATTTCATGGACAACGTGGAGTCTATCTACAAGTTGTGAGTAAAAATACTTTTTTCTTTTCTTATTCCTCAAAGATCCAAATGCAAACTGCAAGATAGATTGATATAGATTTAGTTCTTATTGATACAATGTCGTATATATGTACCTTTCGCAGCTACCATCCTGTTCCCAAGACCGTTTCTCGACTGTTGCCGCGGTTATATGAGCAGATCTTCAACCGGCGGGACTACAAGGAGTTCAAGGACCTTGTTGCCAATTCAAGCGAGTGTTTCAAGGGTCTGGAGCAGGCGACCCAACAGGCGCTGGAAATAATGCTGACCAATGTGCAATGGCACGAGCGAAACTATGCCAACTTCGGCAGCGCCATCCGGGAGTTCTATTAGACTGATCATTGCAGTCGGGTTTATCATTTATAAGACATATATATGTCAAGTTCCTTGAATTAACTAATAAATAACTACCCATTATTCTGTCAAAAGTGGCGTCTGTCTTAATTGTGTGTGTCAGCTTAGGCAGTTGATATTTTCCTCCCAAAGGGAACCACATTACATTTATATTTAGACATATGTGAATATATGTATATGTTGTATATTTCGTATATTTAGTTAAGCATGTTCTAATAATGCTAATCCAGTAATAAACATAAATAGAATGGTAATTAAACGCTTCTTGCGAATTTAAATTTGTGTGTGTCGCTTGCCGAATCGGGTTCTTAGTATTACTTTTACTTGTTAATGTTAATTGTAATTGTTAAACGTAAACTTTACACAAGAAATCATCGTATGCTCTGTAAATATTAATATCACTATATGCAGCGCTCTTGGAAAATATATGTAAATCGAAACGATTTAAAAACTATGTGGAGAACTAATAATTAAGGCTAAAAAGAACTCTGAAATCCCAGTGGACCATCTACACATATTGAAAACTGTTTGTAAACTCACTTTGAAAAGATAAAAATAGCAAAGTGACACATATTTAGCTCAGTTTTAACACATTTCTGAGCCCATTAGAATTCATTTTGGAATAATTTTGTTAAGCTATGCATTCCTGTGTCGGTCCACTGGAATATTGCGCAAATAGTGGTTGTGTGTGCTATTACAATTATGACAGAGATATTATTATTAACTATTATGCATCAATCATTACATTACAATGAAGGTTGAGTTCCTCTCTTCGGGTTTCTCCCTATAAACTATGCAATAATCAAATTTCATAACAATTCTCAGAGTTGTTCTTCGCTCTCTTGATCTTCCAATTCTCGTATTTTGTGTGATGATGAGTTCTTTAACGACTATTCAACACTTGGTAATATTATATTGTTGCGTGTATCCAGAGGGTTTACTGTACTTGCTTAGATGCTGTGATTATTATTACAGATTGCGCCTGAAACAAAACTGGGATCGCCCGGGTGTCCTTGAAGAAATATTTGTCGATTATTTCCATGTTATTTAATAATAATTATTATAATTATTACAACGCCACTCACAAAGGTCTGCTTGATTTTATCTCTGTCGCCATTTAATTTAATGCAGCGGAAAGTCCTTGCCTAGACCACCTACAAATGTTCTTTTGTTCGTTTTTAGCATTCTCTCTCGTTCTCAACGCTTTAAATTCGTGTTTCGTTTGAAGCTTATTTAAGTATTACAACAAATACATGCGCAAATCATCAAATGCATCGATCGAATAGACTTTAACTGAACCTATCTTATTCATAATAATCAAACTCTGTGGGAAAATGATGTAACTAATAGTTAGATTATGCATGTAGGTAAACGATAGAGCTCTTAGTACGATATTACATATTTGTTTAACAAACAGACTTCTTCTTTACCTTATTAATTATACGCCCCACATCCTTATACATATATATATTTGCCGATAAGTGTGTGTTTGCCTGAACACCTCAGATCTTACTGTTATCATTCGACCAGGAGGAGCTCTGCGCCGAGCCTGGTGGCTGCGCCGGCGGCGGCGGCGTCGAGGATGTCCCCGGCTTGGCGGGCGTCTGTAGATCGAATCGTGCGTAGAACAGCAAGTACGGGGTTATCGTGATCTTCCGCGTGGGCGATAGCAGCTCCTCGAACTCCCGCTGTGACATGGCCTTGATCTTGTCGTCGTCGCACATATACCAGATGGGATCGGGTCCGCCGTGGACATAGTTGGCCTTGACGCCGCCCCGTCCAGTGCTGCCGTAGCCCGTGGGATACGATCCTCCTGAACTGAGATTGCTGTTGCTGCCATTCTGCAGGGATTCCTCGCTAAAGTCACTGCAGCTGGCCGAGTTACTGTTGCTGCTGTTGCTGCAGCAGAGCCGCATGGCACAGCACTGGACGCCGTGGCAGGTCGTGTTGTTCATGCTCAGCTTCCCGATGCCGTTGGTGATGGTCTTGCTGCTAACCCCGTTCAGTTGTTTCAGGTTCTTGCTCAGATCCCCGCTGCTCGAGGTCTTGCCACGTCCAAACTTCATTTTCTTCATTAGATTGCTGCCGGAGGAGGCCAAGGCTGAGGCAGCAGCTGCCACTGGAGTGCTGCTGGGAGCTGAATTCTCCGTTTCCGCGGCTGCCGCTATCGTTTGTGTGGTGCCCGTCATTATCGTATTCCTGCGATCCTTGGGGCAGTTCACATAGTCGCTGGCCAAGTCCAGGAAGCAAGTATATGCAATGTAATGGCCCACCGTCAGCGTGGCTCCCACATGGGTAATGACGCTATACAGCTTGTACACATGCAGCTTATGGCCCTCGGCGAGATCACAGCACTTGGCGCAGAAGCACGGCAGCGTAAAGGTGGTGGGCACATAGGTACTCACCTTCTCCATGCCGCCCGAGAAGCGATTTAGCTGGATGACCAGCAGCCGCGGCAGCACCTCGTACGAGATGGAGCGTATGGCCTCGGTGTAGCCGGTGCACTGATTGCAGCTGTATTTGTTCTCGCCACGGAAGTACTCCTTGGTCATGCAGGAGCTCTGGATGTATGTGCTGGGCTGCTTGTCCTGCAGCTCGTTGTCATAGCCTGATATGGGTACTGGCACCGAGATATCGAGCATGCCCTGCTTCTGCCGCGTCACCGTCTCGCAGCTAAGACACTTGGTGGTCAGCACTACAATGCCCTCGAAATCGGAGCTAAAGAAGTTCAGATTCAGCTCCCTTATCCGATCCTCCAGTCGCATTTTGTCCTTGAGCAGCGTGGCCGAGTTGGTGTCGTCGTCGCTGGAGTATTTTGTGGGCTGTGACATCGCTGGCGGCGGCGTGGGAGGCACACCACCACCACCACCGGAGAGATCAACTGTGTTCAGGTAGAACAGGCTGTTGGCCGTTGCATGGCCCGCTCCAGAAATCCCGCCCGTTGCCGTGGGACTATTGTCCTTGTCCTTGAGCGGCGACTGAATTCGCGTCGCCTTGGATGACTTGACCTCGTCTTTTCTCTTCGATTTGCGCGAGAAGAATGACGTTTTGGTTGTGGTTATGTGACTAGTTGTGGCCAGCGATCCATTGTTGCTCGAAATGGCAGCAGAATCCGTGCGATCCTGTCCCTCGCCGGAGTCCACATCGTCTGGATTGGCTATGTAGCTGAAAAAAGGCAATATTTATGTTAAAGGCATGTCTTGAATCTCAAAGAAAGTGAGGATGGCAGAACATATCGATATATCGAGTCTGTATGGGTATTTAAACTAAATATAAACTAAAAAAAATAATATGTTAACCCTGGGGTTAACAGATTTTGCGGTCAACATATCGGACTGTGCCAAACATGAGCCCACATTCATTAAATAATATGTTCGGTTTTGCATCCGATAAAATCGATAACACAGATATGGTAAATGCGATATTTTTCGATATTTATCGCGTATTTTCCGATGTAACAGTTTAACTATGCATTCCGAATCGGACTTTTTCTCTCGATAAACATCACAAATTGAACTCTTGACCTCAATATAAACTTCTAATCAGACTTCGTTTCTCGACATAGGCACATCTCCAATAGGCACTACACTTACCCATTTGCAATGACCTCGGGACACTCGCCGATGGCCTTTATTAGTGACTGGTTCGTCTCCCGGATGCAGTTCAGCACGCACATGAGAAACTCGTGAGCATCCTGCTGCTGATTCCCCTCGAACGTGGCATTGACATCCTGGATGGCATGCAGCAGCGTATCAGCATGGTAGGGCTCCGTTGAATCGGCCATCTCGTTGCCGTGCAGATTGTTGTACAGCTCGTGGAGATTCTCCGTCACCGACTGATGACTTGGCTTGCCGGAGCCGCTGGCACTGGCATTGCTGGCACTACTCACAGTTCCACTGCTACCGCCATTCAGTCCGCTGTACTGCTGCTGCTGTTGATCCGTACTGGCAACCAGATCCTTGCTACTCCAGCTGCGCGCATGCTCCAACTGGGCCACACTCACATTGCGGCCCAGTGACGCCGACTTGGAGGACTGCTGTTGGCGCACAATGGTCTGCTGGACCACGGTTAGATCTTGGATCAAATGATGCAAATTGTGCAGAAAGTGGGGGGCAAAGCGCAGCGTATAGACCACCGAATTCAAGTAGCAAGTGTTACCAATGTTGCACAGCGTGCCCATTGAGGGGGCATGGTTGAGAGCAACGGACGCACTGCCATTGAGGCCAGAGCCCGTTCCCGTAGGATTGCTACCGCTGCCGGATCCATAATACTGATGGCTACTCTGCGACAGCTCCTGCGATTCGCCAATCTCACTGGCTACGGACGCGGAGCCCGGGCCAGCAGCATTGCCTGCTCGCAGTCCGTTGTTGCCTGCCCCATATCCGTTGGCGATCCCCCGCCTTTCATCGGTGGTGCTCTGATAGCGTCGATCGTACAATGACATCGTTGCTGTTGATGGTGTTGGGTCGTTGTGTATTCTCTTCCGGGTGGTTCTGCCGAAGCCTCTACCTCTTGTGGTCTTTCCTGTGGCGTTGAGTTCGGCCTGTGCCTCAGCAATGGCCGCAGCAATGGCAGCAGCCGTTTCCGGGCAAGAGACCTCAAGGTCGTTAAGAATCTGATTTCGGCGTGTCCGAGTGCGTCCACCAGCGTACCCGCCTCTTCGCTTCTTGGTCGTGCGCTCCGGCTCCTGCTCCTTAATGCGGTTCCAGAATTCCGGCTTAAAATGTTCTGGAGGAAAAGAATATGAAATTATTAACTAGAATGATGGAACTATTGTGAACCTTTGCACGCAATCCGACTATAATTAACGCATTCTAAAGATAAGAACGATTTAATTGATTTTACAAAATTATCTTAAGGAAATATGCATAAAAATTCAGCAAATTTGTTATCAATTTCTGGGACAGTAAAATGTATTATGTAATCTGATTGCGGCGCTAATCAAAATATATTCACTGATACGACTAAAGTCGTTTGGCATGTCGTAATTCCCACCTGGCTTGATGTACTCAATGGGCGACTCTGTCGGCGTCGAAACAGCGGCCTGCGCTGGCGGCAAGTTTGAAGGGCTCGGCGGCTGCTGCTTTACTTCAGCTTTGCCTCCTGGTGGTTGTGGTGGTGGTGGCTTATGCTGGGATCGTAGGCTGGCGCAGCGCGTGGAGCTGGCGACATAAACGCGACGGTTTCGCTTCTTCTGCGGTTCGCCAAACTGAACGACCTCTGGGTTGCTGACCACCACGCGATCTATCAACTGAAGCACTTCCGGAAACAAGGATAAGCTGTTGTTGTGCTCCTCCTGGTGTTCTTGCTGTTCCTGCTGTTCCTCCTGCTGTGCCAGATGCTCCTGTGGAGTCTGTAGTTGTAAAGCTGGCTGGCTGATCGGAGACTCGCTGGGGCTGGTGCTCCTGGTGTCTGTGGTATCGCTGCTTGGCAGTGGAAGACTGGCAGGTTCCTCTTTGCGCTCATTTACGTCATATTCGCGCATCTTTCATTATCCTGCAAAGGAAGCACATGGTTTCCCAAACCGATTAATGACATGTTGGCACTTGTTCATGAAGAGAGAGAGAATAGCGAGCGCTTGGAGCAACACCAGTTGACTGCCACAATCACAACAGGTAATAGGTATCAGGTAACAGGTTCGTCATCGCCGTATTTGATAAGGCGGCTGTCCGGCCACCCTTGTTAATCACTAACTAATCTACAGCCTGGAAAGTGATTCATAGCAGTTGATAGTACGTAATACCCACGGGGATTTAAGGAGGCATGGCATCCTGTATCTACTGGCAGAGCTCTTCCTGGTCAGCCGTTTTTCTATTCATGTGATCTAATCAATTAGGAGGCATGATACCGAGGTCGGAGCCACCTATCACAACAAGGGAACACCAAAAGTACCCTAAAGACAGCGAGACAGGTGTGAGTGCTGCAACCCGGAGAACCTCTCTCAATCTAGCCACTGACGATCCATGTGATCCCATTAAATGAAATTGGTGTACGTATGTTTGCCCCTGGTAAATCCCACGCTCAATTGTCAATCAAATATATATGCACTTGAACCCGTTAGCGTTTCCAATTATGTAAAAAAATCGAAGGAGGGGAACGTGCTACTATTACTATTGATTTTGTTGCTGCTGCTGGAAATGAAGGTCACATGGAAATGAACTGCTGAAATCTGTGTGTGATGTATACGTGATGTACATACATATGTGTGATGTGTGATGATGTGCCCGAAAGCTCTGTTACGGCGAATTTGAACGACGAAGGTAAACAGTTATAATTGTGACGATAATTTATGCACGGCTTGCTTCTGCCGCCGCCGCTCTCGTCTCAGTTAAATTAGCTAAGTCTTATCGGTGAGAGGAACTCACATTTCTGGGGGATCAACAATGCTGCGCATTAGCGGGGCTAAAAAAAAGGTTACGCCGCTGTCGCTGCCAGTCGAAATTTCTTTTTAACAAATTTTTGTTTGCAACGTAAGAAACGCACACACACAGGCACGCAACTAGCGTACACACACACACGCTCGCGCTACTCGCTGCGAAGTCTGCTGCTTCTTCTTGTTTTACTTTTCACTTTTTTTCACAGCTCCCCACGGATATCGCACAGTTCTAGTCTCCCCTCAAATGTACCCATTCGCCAAATTAATTAGGCTAATGTATTAATTAAACCAATTAAACACAGAATTTACATAGTTCATTCTGAGTACAAAAATTTCGGGTAAAATTATGCGCGGTAGTGATGCTAAAACATCGATGTTTTCGACATCTTGGCGATGTTTGCCGATGTTTTTGTTAGGCGATGCATCGAAAAAAGCGAGTTGGCAGCATTATTTGTGACAACCCAACTTTTTAACACCATGCACACCCCTATTAATCCATCATGCACAGGAATGGACGAATCGGTACCGGTAAATAAAATTCTGTTAAAAATTCTGTTAAGAATTCTCGTTAAATTCGTGGTGAACAGAGCGAATTCAATATCGATATTTTTTCTAAGGATGATATATTAGTGATGTTTTCAACATCGATGTTTTCCATAGCGATGTTTTTCGATGTTTTTGTTGATGCCGATGTTAGGGACTAGGGTCTTTCTGCTTGCTTATCAGAGTGACCGTTTAAGCAATGGAATATCGCTCATATCACAAATCGAATTGCCGCCACCTCCAACCGATAGCAACAACAAAAACAGGTTTTCCGACTCGCAGATCCAATAAAGTCCAACAATTAAGTGAAATTCCGAAATGGAGCCCATATCACAGCTAGTAAAATCGACGTTGCCCAACTACTTGTCCAACCTGCCGGTCCCCAACAGCTTCGGCGGCTGGTTCAAGCTCTCCTGTAAGTCAGCGCGCAGTTATCGTGTATCCAAAATGGAATTTGCATCAAAGGGCAGCTCCACGAAACCCCATAGATAATGACACAGCAGCATCTAGGGCTTTGGGTTCTGTTTACCGTAGTGTTCTCGAGGCTTTACACTTGGCCTGATATATCAATATATTCATGCTTGCACTTCCAGGCCACACGAAAGTAAAAGCAAACCTGCAGCGAGCGCGGTTATGCAACTTTTGTTGAGCTCGCCAGAGAAATTTTTAATTGACGCGAGTTTTTATCGGCCAGGTGAGATAGGGCACCAAAGCTACATAGATAAACCTGCACACACGCACATCTATGCGCGTTTATAACCTAATCCCGCCCGATATACATATAAATATATAGAGAAACGACCTTGTGCCGGTTTCGGCTCACTGGCTGGCTGCTTGTGAGATCTAGTTTTCTGTGCCTTAAAATACACCTCCTCGTTTCTGTTGCAGTCCAGGACTGGCTGGCCCTCATCCCGCCCACTGTTGTGGTGGCTGGACTTGGTTATACCAGTTATCTAGCCTTCTGCCCTGCGGCAAGGGCAGGGTGCGTGGCCAAGAAGAGCGGACGCTGCAACACCAAGATCCGGATGACCGAGCCCAAGGTGGTGGACATGATCGATGTGGAGGATATTGCAGAGAAGGCCGCCTTTTGTCGCTGCTGGAAGACCAAGAACGTGAGTGAACTGCCGTGGGGAATTCCTTACTAGTCTAATACCTAATCTTTTTTCCTGTCTTCTAGTGGCCCTACTGCGATGGCAGCCATGGCGAACACAACAAGCAAACCGGCGACAACCTGGGACCCGTCGTGATCAAGAAGTAGAAAAAATGTACCATGGGTACATATAGCATTTCCTTTTATCTAAATCTTTCTTCGAACTTCTCCTGTGCTTTTAAAACCAAGTTTAATCAGTTTTGAACTTGTTTCGAGATATACTTCTGTTATCACAGACCCTTGTAGAATTGTTAAGCATTAATTGATGATATTCATGGATTAAGTCTATAAAAAGCCAATAAAATTGCCCACAACATTGAATTATAATGCAATTAAAGACAAAAGGAAATTAACTATTGGACACCCCGAAGATGTTAACGAGCGAATACTAATCGAACATTAGATACAGCGAAAATTTTTTTTTATTTTGTTTACAAAGCTGTAATTATCTTTCTTCTCTTATTTGCTACTCCCGGAATTTAAAAAACTCTTGTTAATTAATAGAAAACCGTTTATTTCTTGTTTATAAATTATTTTCTGGCTGCAGGCGGCTGTCCCGTCGACAATATCAATGTTTATGGTTACAAAAACTATTCTCCAGAGTTCCAAATATAAGGGAGGATTAGGACGCAGCACGATGAACATCGGATCTTACGATATCAGTTGGAACTTAAGAAATAGGCATCGTGCGTGCTCTGCTCTTTTACTGCTGCATTTCGAATCTCAAACTTTTATTGTTGCTGTTGTTGTAGTGGTCTGTGTGCCGAGTTGAGCTGCTTTACTTGAAAATCTTGCCCTGGTTGAACTTGCGGCCTTCCTTATCGGCACCAGCCCATGAGAAGTACTGGGTAACCAGCTTCTTGGTCTCCTCGCTCTTGGCATCGAGCTTCTTCCAGTCATAAACCTCATAATCGATCTGCCAGTCAGGGGACAGGGTGAAGGCCAGATCCTGTCCACGCCACACCCACACGCCGGAGATGGTGCTGTTTCCGTCCTCGCCGAACAGGCACACGGAGGCAAAGGCAGCCTTGCGCATCTTGTCCAGACGCTGGAACATGCCGGTGATGAGATTGCACGACATGAACACCTTGGACAGCTCCTCGTTGTACTTGTACTCGCCGAACCAGATCGAGTAGTTCTCCGAATCGAACTTGTCGAAGAAGTAAGGAATGGACTTGGCCTCATCCTCGTTGGAGTAGACGCGCTTGAAATCATCAAAGTTGAACGTGCCCTTGGGCAGAGCATCGAAGGGATCCTTGGACTTGGGCTCCGCAGCCAGGGCCTCATCGGCGGCATCCAATTCCTCGGGCTCGGCGGCCTTCTTGGGTGCCGGCTCCTTCTTCTCCTTGGGCTTCTTCTCCTGCTTCTGCTGAGCCTGCTGCTGGGGCTTGGCGGCGCCAGTCTTGGCCTGGAACTCGGCGTACTTCTTGGGGTCAAAGACCAGGGCCTTCTCGCAGAGCTTGTAGCCCTTGACGACGGCCTGCACCTCCTTCTGGTTCAGGATGGTGAGGAACCAGCGGTTCACATTGCCGAAGGCGCTGCGTGCACTGGGCTCCAGGACGTACTCGTACAGGTGCAACAGGCTGCTGAACACGACGATGTCGGCAAGGGTGATGCGCTCGCCCGCCAGGAAGGTGGAGTTGAGCAGCTTCTGGTTCAGCTGGTCCAGCACGGCCTCGGCCTCCTGCTTGGCAGTGCTGTTCTTCTGCTGGGGCAGAATTCCCAGCAGGGGGAACACCCAGGCGCACGACGCCGGCACAATCTCATTGTCGGCGAAGCTGATCCACTGCTGAACCTGAGCCTGGACGAAGGGGCACTTGCCGCCGCGCAGCTGCTCGTTGGCCAGCAAGTAGGCGATGGCGTTCGACTCGCTCAGGGTCTTGCCATCAGCAGTCTCGAAGGCGGGCACCTAAAAGAGGCGAGAGCCCCACGCAAGCAGCCGGCGTTTAGTTGATGACATGGCAATATGGCTAGCCGGTGGCACGCCCAACACCATTACTCACCTTGCCGCTGGGGAACTTCTTCAGGAAGTCGGCCGACTTGTTCGTCTCGCCGAACTTGAAGTTGTCGGCGACTTTCACCTGGGCGCCGGAGTACTGGGCCGCAATGAGCGCCTTGTACGCGCGGAAGTTCTCGGGGTAAGTGTACAGCGTCTGGAATTAAACGGAAAGAACGTCGATTAGCATCGGACCCAGCACATCCTGGGCAAGCGGCCGTCGAGTATTCGCAAAGGAACAGGACGTGATCGCGCTGGAATTTTTAGATTTTCGCCAAATCTTTTTATACGCACTCCTTGCACCATCGTGTTTTCGCCGAAGAGAAAGAGAAGACAAAAGGGACGGCAAAACCGGAGCTGTCAAGCACCGATTGCACTATCGATAAAACTATCGTTATAGTAAAAAATAAAATAAATAACTTTAGGGTAGAAAATGGTAGTATAATCTATTAGCTGATCACCCGACTTTTCGAAATACTTATTAGAATTCTCACACTATCGATATTAAGGGAACTTCAAGTAATTTTCGTGTTATTAATTATAAAAATGTAAGAAAAATAATAGCCTCGACTGCAAAAAATTTTTGTCTATCGAACTACCGATATCTTAAGCGTCTATTTCCCAAAATCGATTCCATTTCCACTTGTTCCATCTCTGTTCCAACAATTAGATTGCAATAAATAATAAATAATTGCAATTAAAAATGTCAACGGGAATTCAGGAGCGCCTGCAACTGAGCCGCACTCCGCTGGACACCTGGACTAAGCGGGAGCAGCTTGCACTTGCATCGGCGGTCTCTTGCAGCGGCGACCAGAACTGGATCACGGTATCCAGAACGCTCAAGGCGGTGTGTGGCAACGGCAATGGGAATGGGGGCAATGGAAACAACAACATCAACAACCGGCCGGCGGATTGGTACTCACAGAAGAACTGTGCCGTTCAGTACGGCAATCTGCTGGAGAGCGTGGAGGCCACCAAGCGTAAGAAGCGCAGCAGCGAGAGCAGTGCCGGCGTCTCCTCGCCGGCTACCGTGGAGACGCCAACGGAGCTGCTGCTGCGCCGGCTAACCGAGGAGCGTCTGGCGGAGATTAAGGCACAGATGCGCAGCGACCAGGAGACCTATCGGCGCATCCAGCGCGAGATTGATGCGCTACAGTCGGACACGGACGTGACCGAGCAGGAGCTGCAGGACATGTGGCTGGAGATCGAGAAGGAGCAGGAGACGCGTCGCATCGAGGAGATGAAGCTGGAGAATCGCATGCGCGAGCGGGAGCAGCGCAAGAAGGATCTGGCGGCGGGCAATTGGCGGAATACCAGCAGCACTTCGGCGACTAGGCGCTCGCTCCAGCCTACAGACACCACCGCCGTTGACATGGACGTGGAGGACATGAATAGCAGCAACAGCAGCAGTGTGAACAAGCAGCCCGCCGCCGCAGCTCCCTCGCCACTGCTTACATCCCTGCTGAAATCTCCCACGGGCAATGCGCCTTCTGGAATACCCGGAGCAGCAGCAGCCACTGGCAGTGTGGCCAGGGCAACGGCGCCCACCATTACCTCACTGCTTACGAGCGCTGGTAACACGGCTGCGGCCGTTGTTTCCAGCCAGCCGGCTATAACCCTGAAGAGCTCCACGGACGCGGCTTTTATGTCACGACCTATAAGTGGGCCACCGGCAGCGACTGAGACGCTCGCTCCGACCACGCCCACCCTGGAACGCAGTCCATCTCAGTCAGCACCCACGCTGTCCATGCTGCTGGAGAAGAACAAAGCAACGCCGGCGAAGTCGGAGGCACAAGCCGGCAGCCAGGAGCAGCCAGTGGAGGACGGGGAGGCATCCGGGACAGCTGCCACAGCGGATTCCGATGAGGCGGACCCCAATGAGCTGCTGGAGGTGTTTCCCAACATTGACGAGATAATAGATGACATCGACATTGACATGGCCAGCGTCATCGATGATGAGATCCTCAAAAATGTAGATGACGTGGTGAACTCACCCTCGAACGATAAAGGCGAGGTGATTGACTTCGAGGACAAGCTGGATGCACTGAAGCGGGAGCAGAACAAAGCCTCGCCGGCGGCGAGTGATAAGCCCAAGTCCGTGGAGGTTGTCCTCGGTTCCAGCGATGACTCCAACGACAACATTCCCCTGGCTGCTGTGGCCTCGCAGGAGAGCAAGGATCGCGGCCAGTCGGGGGGTGAATCCACTAGAGGCACCGAGGAAGCGGAGTCGGAGGAGCCGCTGCCCAGTGAAGTGACCGTGGAGGAAATTGGCGAGACCATCACCCTCATCAGCACCTCCAGCGAGGATACTGCGAGCCCACCGACCGCCAAAGTGGAGGAGGAAGCGGCGGATGAGTCGGTCATCAAGAGGGAAGAATCCAAGGAGGACCTAGGCGATCAGGCAACCAAGTCAAGCCATTCGAATAAAGATGAAGAGGTCAGTGGGGAACCAGAAACCGCGAAAGAGCAAGAGGAAACTGAAGGCCTACCGAAGAAAGAGGAATCAGAGAAACCCGCAACTGTCGAGGAGGAAAAGGTGGCCACGCCCTCAACACCAGCCTCGGCACCGGCGGCCAGCAGTTCCCTGCACGACACCGACGAGGAGGAGTCCTCATCGCTTACGGACAGCAGCAAGCCCGATGAGCATCCCAGAGGTAGTGCCAGGGCTAAGCCGCCGCCCTCAAAGCTAGCCCAGGAGGAGGCCAAAACGGAATTAGAAGTGGGCGGCACCCCACAGCCACCCTCGGCGCCGGCACGTACTCCGATACTGCGAAAGCTACCGCATCGGGATCGCTCGGAGAGTCCGATGGTAGACGATGAGACAACAACAGCCAGCGATCATTCCACTGCCAGGTTTAGTACACGTCGCCGATGCTCCTCCACGCCGGTTATAGATAGTATACCCAACTCGCCCGCCTCCAGCGAGCACACTGATGACCGCCGGGAAACGCGAGCCGCCACCAAGAAGCTCTTCCTCTCCATCTACGCGACGCTGCAGGAAAGCAAGCATGCGGCGCCATTTCGCCGGCCCTTCCACGAGGAGCATGCCCAGCGGCATGCGGATCTGTGCCTGCGTCCCATGGATCTCACCACGATTAAGCGGAACATCGACTCTGGCTTCATTCGTAGCCTTAGCGAGCTGCATCGCGATGTCCTGCTAATGGCCCACAATGTCCTGGTGGCCTACAAGCCGCACACCAATCAGCACAAGACGGCTCGTCTGTTTGTCCAGGACTGCCAGGCCATTAAGGAGTTTGCCCAGCAGGCAGAGTCGCCGCCGGTCGTGCCCTCAACAGCCACGCCATCGCACCACCAGAACAACACCAGCCGAACGGAGCGGGAGAAGGGGAGCGGTAACAAGGCGAGAAGCGGCTCCCGGAAGAGTCAAAGGCATCATTAGGTGGTATAAGCTAATAACCCTCGACTTAATCATTAACAAGATCCTCTCCAGGAGAGCTCACAGACTTAGAAGTATTTTTTATATTTAAATCGATCACCCAAACACAACTCACAAGCTTCACATTTAACAATAAACAAATCAATCGAAATATATGAGATTCTGTAATCGTCGAGATCGGGATGAGTGGCAGATGGACCGTCGCTGGGGGCAGTAGAACTTCTTCAAGCACCTCGACAGCCTTAGATCGCATTGGCAGAGGCGCGCCGCACAGGAGTCGGGGCCACCGAACTCGCCATGATCCACCGCGCACAGTGGCTTGCCGCGATAGCACTTCCACACATAGGGCACAAAGTATTCCAGATACGAGATGCAGTTGCTCTGGCCATAACACTTGTCGTGGAGGCGACAACACCTATCGATGCCATCGGCTGGCACGCCGTGTCCCCCGAATCCACAGTAGCAGCCGTAGCCCTTGTAGATCAAGGGATCACAGCCCGTGGAGCACTTGATCATGGAGTACAGACGGGTCACGTCTCTCTTGTCGCGATCCTGCAGATTCTCCGTATCTTTTTTACTCGAGCTGGCATTGTTGAAGCTCCACTTCATGGAGTAGCCGAAGGGATCGTTCACTCGGGCTATGTACACGTTCTGGGCGTTCATTAGGTCCTCCTTTTCCGCCGGCCTGCCTGTTGTGGTGGATGTTATCACCCTTATGTCCGTCACTCGTCCATCGAAGTGATGGTTCTTGATGTCCAGGAGTATCTCGTCGCGGGGATAGGAGTTCTGCCAGCTGATCGCAGGGTGAGCGTCCCTGCAGAGATTAATTTCGAATTTTAAAGTATTTTTGTTTGTCTTGCTCCCATTTCTAGATTTAATTCCTAAAGCTACTCACTTGTGGTCCTGCTCCAGCCAGGGATCAGGTTGCTGCAGTTCACCCACCCAGCCATCCAGTCCCATTTGTTGCCAATCCGCCGGTGGTGAGGTCGCCAGACTGGTCTTCACGCTTGTTTCTGGCGGAACGGGAACCGGAATTGGAATCGAAGGCGAATCAATGGACGTGGAGGTGATATTGGGGAAGATTGGTTCCGCGAAATCGGATCGCTGCATTGTGAGCAGCTCGTAGTTGTGGGAGCCAGCGCCGGGGGTGGGCATTTTGAAAATAAAAGATGGATTCTTAAGGGCCATGCTCGCCGCATACATTTCCGGTATTATGTGGTTCACCAGCTCCGTGTCATTGGTGACGCCGCGGAAGGCCAGCCTAATGTCTTCAATCACCGTGACATTTGCCACCACACTGGCCTGGCAATGGAGCCCCACCACCACCACCGTAACAATAACTATCCACAACATGTCTGTTTCGATTTCAGGAACTGGACATTGGACAGGGGGCATGGACACCAACCACTACGCCGATCCGCACAACCGATCCGCTCGCACTGACTGACTATCAAAAATTGAATTGAAGCTGACTCTGCGGTGGAGCTCGGAGCTTTGGGGAAATGCGGTAGTTGGTAGTAGAGTTCGGTTTGTGTGTAAGTTGGCCGACAGCAGCATAAATGGCTCACAAAATCGTGTTAATAGCAGCAGCAACAAACCCAAGTCGAAAACGAACAGTAAGAGCAGCGAAAACAACAAATAATAACAATGACCAGGCGGTAGACACTTTTTGGCAGATTTGGTGCAAATACACGCAGGGAAAAGGGGGTTTAAAAATGTAATTTAATATTATATTTAGGTATTCTCTTTGTATCCTAAAACTATGATCCCGTTAGAGGTCTAATATAGGTTTAATATTTTTTAGAATTTTTGTTGAATTCCTATAAAATTATCTAAAATACCTGGTTGAATTTCTCTCTGTGTGAGCTATAAATATGATTCGATTGAGGCGCCAAAGGGGCTGGTGGTGGGTGGTCAAGCCAATAAAGTGACACAAATTCGGAGACACTCGACGGAGTGGCGGTCGGTGGTCAGTGTAGCCTCATTAACGGGCAACAGGGAGTTAAGGCGAAGGTCGTGGGGGCCCTGAAAGCCGCCATTGCAGTCTCGTAAGCAGTTCATGGTCATCCTAATCGTTACACTTTTTCGAGCCTCGGAGCAGCGTGACTTTGCAGTTGTTTTCCCAGCCGCGAAATTAAACAAAACTGGGTACAATTTAAGCGCAATTATTTGCAAAGTTTAAATATTATGACCAAAACGAGTAACTAAAACCGGAGTTAACACACAGCTCCGAGTTAATTTATAGTTTGCTGTCCGCCTGTTACGTCGCTTTCAGGTGGTTTTCGGTGGTTCAGTGCCTCAGTGAGCGCGAAAGGAAAAAGCCAAGTCAACAAATGCACTTTCGGTGTTTAATTAATGTTTGCCACTGGGAGTGAGTTTGCTCTAGTCGTGGCAGCCCACGCAATGGTTAATTTTCATTCATATTCATGAGTAGGCACTACTAATTATCACTTGCCTGCCATAATATTCAAATTATGTTTGCCAAAGCACTTGTGGCGCCTCAAAAAGTGAATATTTACTTATGCAGGCATATATAGTACATTTAAAATAGGGTTTCATTTTTTTATTAAACTATTTTAAGCCAACTTCTTAAATTAATTTAATTTTGATTTGTTTATTATTAATATTTTTGAAATAAGAATAAATTCGAAGGAAATAAATTAAGTTGAAGATAATCAATTTGTAAACCTGGGAAATAATCTGTAATTCATATTATAACTTAAGCTGAATAATTATAAATGTGTAATTACATTTTAAATAAAGGTAATTATAAAAATGACTTATTGAATAATGTTAAAGCAAGTTATATATGTAGAATTACATAAATAATGTTCTTGTATAATATTATTATATTATTAATTAATATTTTTGGAATTTAATGATTATATTTAAACATATTTCCCACCACAGTTTATTTTCAAACCCTTTTTTGACCCAGTGGTGAAGTTGTTGTGGTACCTTACTTTTTAATAGTGTTGCCAAGCGGCATGTGAAAGTATAACAGCTGCCTTGTTATCGATAGTCAACCGTTAAAAATATAACAGCTCAAATAATTCGTATACAAATATTTATATAGTTAAATAACCAATATAAAGCGAAGTATTACATTTTAGCCCCGATTATAAACAGATTTGATTTCTGTTAAAACTCACAAGAAAAATGTATGTAAAGTTTTGGTATATTTTCAATAAACGTATTTATTTTTATACTGAGATACACATTTTATAAATACTGAATTTTTATGCTTTTTATTTTTTTTTTTTTAGATTTTCTGCATTCTTATCAAGTTTTCCTTGAACAAAGATTATGCCTTGAATACATAAATATCTGTAAGTTAAATTTATGGGTTCGTTTACAGCCGACAAAGACCAACTTAAAGCCATTTTAATAAATATACATTTTATTTAGATTCAATAAATGTGATTAATTCTTCCCCGTCTTCCCGGTATCGATGTAGCATAGCATCCTCCGCTGGCGGAAATGCCGCGCATTGGGACTTTGGCTTGGGACAAGAAACATTTTTCCAGCTGCCGCTGCTTTAGTTTGCTGATGATGCTTGTCCGCTGATGATGTTGTTGATGATGATGATGACGACGCTGCCTGGCTGCCGTTGGAGCTGTAAAGTTGTAGAGTTCAAGTTCTGCTTTGCTTTAATCGCTGCATTGTCATCATTCTCCGTCCATTCCCTCCGATCTCCTCCTCGGTGGCTCCTACCTACTTCTCCATCTCCTTCGCATTGCTGCTGCTGCTGCTTCTGGTGCTTGTTCTGAGCCGAGATGTTGCGCCATGTTGCCTAGTATTACTTGGTGGCGGTGGATGGCTGGCTTGTGGGAACGAGCACACATAGCAGGAAAAGCTATTTTCAAATTGGAAAGGTTTTGCACTTCACCAACGCTGCCCCAGCCGCCGCTGCTGCTGCTTTCTCGTTAGTTTGTTATTTTAACTATTATATCAATTAGTTGCGGCGTTTGACGGCTCTCGGCTGGCTTCTTGTCGTCGTTCCTGATTGCGCTGCCGCTTGCATTGGGAGGAAGTGAGAAACCAGTGCAGGAGGGAAAGCCAAGTCAGTGTTGGCAGCTGCCGTTGCAATCGAATGCGCTTCTTGCGGGGACGGGGACTTGGTTCCTCTCGCGTACCTACAACAGAACAGCACAGCAGCAGTATTCGTTTAGAAAATATGCAAAATAGGCAAGCAGCAAATGTTTTGTTAGATCGCCGCATTGTCCTCCTTTCCCCTCCTGCTCCTCATCCTCTGGTGCGTTGGCATTTAAATGAGCGTGAAGCAAAATGCGAATGCGATCGTGTAGGAGGCGGAGTAGTAGTACCTTCGACCGGCAACAACAATGGCCCTACTCGCAGGGTTGAAAAGTGGTTGTATTCCGGCTTCATTCCTGCGGAGCCGAGAGCTGAAATTAAATTGGAGAGAGAGCAGAGAATTGTTGTGTTAATAGCAGCAGCAGCAGGTGTTACAGTTACACTCAAACGCCCACGCAACAGTCTGTCGTCGTTGGCAACGATAAGTGCACCGAGAAAAATTCAACTTACCCTAAGAATTGGATACTCCCATATAAACATGGTAGATTTAAGTGGTGCTGACCTCTCTTTAGCCTCAAATTAGAGCTATGCTCAGTTTTGGTCCAGATCGACATACGTAGTTGATAAAAAAATCTTTAAAGGCTAAATATTACTGAAACTCCTCGGTTATCAAGTAACTTTTAAATCCCTATGATCTGTAAGGTAATATTTTTTCGGCTAGCCTAACTTGCTATTGAATTTCACATCTAACTTTATATGGATTTTAATAAATGATATGACATGTTTTAAAATAGTAATATCTATCATTTTAACTCCTTATATTAAAAGCTTTTTAGAGCGAAACTATAAAAAAAGGAAAATTATTTAATAACGTTATTCTTCCTTGTAAAACATAATATAAGACATTTAAAAAGAAAGATCTTTGGTTTACGTTAAATATAAAAATTTAGGATTCAGAACTGAACTCTTCATTGGTTTTGAAAATACTTTCTCCCCGTTGGGACACCGAATCAGAGTACAGACTGGGAAAGTTCGGATTACAATATACTACGCAAATATTACAGAGCATCGAATCAGTGTTATAAATAAACTCAACCCATGCCTTTCTGTATACTCTGCAGAACCAGATATGTATCTTATATACAAATCGATGTGTAATCCGAACCAATATTTTTATTTTCCTGTTGATTTTTTCCCGGTGTCACAACAGAGCGGGTAAAGCCGTTACTTACCCGCAGGCGCCACTGCCACAGCAATAACAACAAACAACCCTCCGGTGACTTTTTCACACGCTGAGCCGAGCTCTGGAGTTTTGCCGCGGAAATCTATGGCAGTTCCATGTGTTATTCGATTTTTAATCGCGTGTCACCAGGCCATAAATTGGTGGGCCGCTTGGCTTGTCACGGGTTTCGAGTTTTCCACAATCACACACTTTTCGTGGACTGTTGCAGTCATTCCTGCATTTTGGCAGATAAACCAAAGGCTACTGCAGCAGCACCAGCATGCGGGTGGTGTGTAGAGGGGCGGTTTAAGCCAGGCCATTGACTTTTTTCCTTCATTTTTTTGTTTATATGTGTACATATATCTCCTCGCGATTCCCGGGGATACGCCCTCATTTGGGAGTTATAATTCTGCGGGGCGTGTGCCACCAGGCCGATATGTGGGTCACGGGTCAATCAGGCGAATATGTTGTATTTCCCATAATTAATGCGTCTGCTAATTGGCCACTCAGACGGGTTGGCTACTCGCCTAGAGATCGGACCAGGGTTAGGGTTAAGGAAACTCTCTTCTTGCTGTTCTGTTGTGCTGACCCAACTTAATAGACGAGCATGAAATCTAGTCACGAACTTAATCATGAAACACCGTGCACTAGATCCATGTTCGCCGACAAAATAGAGTCAGAAAAGAGCATCCTGTCCCGATCTCCAGCTACTCCTCCTCCTCCTTCGGAACGATGATTATTGCCACAGCACGACTTTCTGTGGCATTTTGTTGTTGTTGTTTGTGATTGGTGATTGGGCTTGGCTTTGCCTCTGGAGTCCATACTTTTTGGCTTCAAGTTTGAATTTTCCAGCCGCTGTCATAGCTCTCTTTCGTGCCTGGCAACACAATTGCGCCATTGGTTTTTGATCGGTTTTCATAGCTCAATTGGGTGGTCAGTTAGTAGTCAGTCAGTCAGTCAGTCCAATCCCAGAATGAATCAAGCTGCTCCAAGTCTCGAATTAAGGTTTATTATTTGTTCCTCCCTCTCTGCTGTTGCTGTTTTTTCTGCTGATTTCTACAATAATATACATATAGTAGTATATCAACTGACGAAAAGCCGACATCGACGGCGTCGTCGTCGTCTTTGAGAATTGTTTAAGAATTGTGGCGTCGCTGCAGTTTCAATTTCTGCTGATCGGGACAAAAAATCCGATACACATTGGGCTCAGCTCTCCCTGAAAACCACATGATTCGACGGAAACTGTATTGTTTGTTTGCCAAAGCCGAGGGGGTGTTGTATTTTATATATGGACGAGCCATTAATCTGAACTATGCGACACTGCGGCGAGCGTTGGTCGCCTTCTCAGAAAACTTGGTATTTTTTTAGCAATTTGTTCCGGTAGAAACCGATGAAGTACGGCCCAGAGCAGTTAAGAAGGCGGAACTATACAAACATACATAGGAAAATAGCTAAATTCTTTACAGTTGCGGTTTCAAAAGGTAATTAGTATATAACCAAAATATAAAATAAATATATTCAGAATGAAAATATACTCATAATCAAATATTGAAGAAAAAAAAACTCCACCTAACAAATATTTAAATATAAACCACTAATACTTCAACCGCAACTGTACAGCAAACAAGAAAAAATGAAGGGTGACTCAGCTGGCAACAGTTGTTTGAACTTTTCACCTCTATTGTTGTTTTAGTTGTTGGTCTAACGATTTTCCGACTTTTCTTCCCAAGACGCGGGGCGGCAATTAATTTCAAATTTTAGGGGGATCGTTTTTCGTTCCTTGTTTTTTCTTTGTTTTTTTTGTATGGCCCAAAAAGTGATCTTCATTAGCATTAATGTTAATTTTCGGTGACCGGCAAACGCAAGTCAAGTCTCTCTTCCTCGTTGAGTCCTCTTTGGGCCGCTCTTCCTCTTGGCCACTCTTCTTTCTTTTCTGTGGCCCTCGCAAACAACAGGTGCTCTCTCTCGCGTTCTGTCTGAGTGACTGCTGTATGCGTGTGCGTGAGGTGAATTGACTAATTGCTTGTTTCTTTTTTTTCGTGTGTTTCTGCTTCCCTTTCGTTGTTCTGGAAGAACACATTACCACCTGTTGTCCGTCTTTCAGGAGGGGATATAAAATTAAAAGACTCCCGATATCCCGTAAGCTTTAGTTTGATCACGCCACGTGTTTGCTGACTGAACTACCGTTATTAATGAGTGTGGATCTAGTCACAAATATCAAAAGAAATCAAATGTGAAACACTGGACCCCCACCCACTAAAAACAGTAGTAGTATAAATCGTATAGTACACGAGATATCGCCGCCGCCGCCACTCACTATAATGCCATCTCAGCTCACCCCGCTGCCTTTTTTTAAATTTCAATTATTAAGCGATAGTGCAAAAATGGGGGGAAACAACAAAACGAACGACAATGTGGTCGACCCATTTTGTTCGCTTTTTTTTTCTTGTGTGTTGTTCTGTCGAATTGATAAGCGGCGTCTCTGCTTTCTCTGCGCCTTATCAGCCAAGTTCTACACACACAAATACTAGGTATTTCCACGCAACGAACGAAACGAATCTCTTTCCCAATTCCAATTAAAAATTCCACGATCGGCCGCTCGGAGCGGCGGTGTGGCAACTCCGCCAAAAAGAACCGCTTATTGGCAGGCGCAAAAAATATAGGGAAAATTGAGCGTAATATATAGACATTTTTGTTGTTTTGCCCGCTGCTTATATACATACCAACACAGGCGCAGGCGATCGAGCTTACACACGCGCACAGCAACAGTGCTAGCGCGCGAGAGAGATAGGAAGCGATATACAGTTGTTGTTGCTGCTTTTATTTTTCAAGTATGTCTTGCCTTGCTGTTGTTGTTGTGCTCTTCTTCTGTCTGTTCTTTGAATTGAAGAAGTATGGCGAATTACATACAAACACATGCATATACATACAAAACACACGAGGGCACTCAGAAACTCGGCGTCGTTTCGTTTCTTTTCGCAAATTCGTTTTTATTAAATCGCTATTGAAATTAAATCATTTCTAATTAGACGACGGCACATTTGAGCTGAACTGTAAATGCTGCGTGCATCCGCTCATTTATCGGCAAGCCTCGAGTGTGTGTGTGTGCGTGCGATCGTGTGTGTGAGCTCAGCTTGTAATCAACGGCAATTCTGAAAAAACGGCACACACGCCAATACGAAGCACCGAAGTGACAAAAACACGCGTTAAATATTTTACTGTAAGTACTATTTGTTTATAGAACTGTGTCTTGAATTTGGAACTCAGTTTTTGGGTTTCAGCTCACAGAGCCTCACGGACGAATAGACGACGATCGCGCAAGAGAAAAAAATTTACTGTTCGTTGTGAGCGGGCGCTCTTCATTTATATGGCCGCTCTCCCGGCCCGATCTCAGGGTTGTCGAGTCACTTTTGAATCGGGCTTAGTGGTGGTTTTCGCCATTTAAATAATATGCTTCGATGATTGACTTAAGAAGTCCTCACGTAACCATTTCTCCGAGATTATTTTATTTAAACTAAACTTCTTTAGATTTACCGTTTGACTTTAAACTCTACTTAGCAGGTTGGCAACCCTTCGATCCCTGGTAATTGAACTCTACTCACATACACATTTGTTGCTGAGCGTAACTTTGGGCTCCCCTCTCTTTCGCTCTCAGAGTTCGGTTGTTGTGTGCAATCGTGTGCAAATGATACAAAGAAGAATTATATCAAAGGCAGAGAAAAATAATGATGACGCAGTGAAAAAAATTATTAAAATAATTACAACGGCCGTCGACTCTTTGCTTCGACTTCGGAGAGCCAGAGCGTCGCACCTTTTTAGCTCTCCCCCTCCCCCTTGCGTTGGGGTGGTTTCTTGAGGAATTGTACTGGAAAGGTTTTCCAGACAGCCGAATGTCGTCGTTGGTAAGTAAATAATGTACAGAACACAGGCATACAGAAATAAGGGAATTTATACTTTTTACTCGCTATGTGTCAATGGCTTTGCCAAAAAATAAAATAAAAACCAAGGAAGAAGGGTTGTTGTCTGTCTTAGCTTTCCATTCCCTTTACAAAGCGCTTGCGCAGCTGTTGCTCCTTCTTGTTTTTGCTCCTCTTCTTTTTCTTCCTCTTCTTCCTCCTATTATACGAAAAGAATTTTATATATTTATTTGTTTTTAACAGTTAACGCTAAGAGTGAACCCAGTAATGAGTCTCAACAAGGCATGAAAATAGTGACGAATGTTCTTATACAAAAACTTTGAATAGATAATATTTTGGAGAATGTTTGAGATTTGAAACAGGAAAATGAAATTAGATTGAGAATCAGTCTTTTAGGAATATTATTAAATTAAACTGAAGCTAGAAATGTTATGTTGGCACCTTATATCGAATGTGCTCTGTGCTTTGCTGTTTTCCGATCGTCATTCTTATTTTACCTTTTTTGTTTCCTCAAGGTGACACAGTTTTCGAGTTCTGCTGATACTCAATGAAATTGTGCAGAACTTGCATTTCCATACGCGTATTTTCATTCACTTTCCGCTTCCTGTAATTGAAATTCGGTTGGCGTTTACACAACCACTTAATTGTCCAACGCGTGGGCGTCTCTACCGTAGTATCCTCCAGCCACCCATATAATTTTGTAACTGCGGCCGTAAAAATGTCCCCGAGTTCGCATTAAACCATTAAAGCCAGAGACTCCAGCTCTAGTTCAGATAGTGCTAATTGGTCGACTCTAGAGTCCGGAGCTAGGAGCAGCGACTGAAATGGGTTACGGTAATGGTCTTGGATCAGGTCATCCGCTACCGTTTGTTTGCCACTGTTCTTCCCCCAAAAACATAAACTAATCTCGGTTCATCTAACAATCTAGAACGTCTTTATGGTCGCTGCTCTTGAATATACTCACCTGAGCACTGGGGGAAAAATTGGGTTTATGTTGGGATCTTATAATAAATTTAACATAAAATCAAGGTTAGATTTTTATTTTTGTACTGTAACATTTATTATGTGAAATTGCACTTTGCCGATATGTGAATTAAATGTTTATTATTTCCCGTCTCGAAACATGCAAATCAATATAAATTGGAACCAGTTTTCACTTAATTTTTTGCTTAAATTAATTTATTTATATGTTAATAAAACTTATAGTGCTTTGGAAGATCTTGAGAAAAAGTGAGTAATTACTTTTCAGTTAAACAAAACTAATGTAAACTTACTGATCTTCAATTGCAACACACCAAGAGATACAATTGATATTGGTACCTTTCTTGATATATACAAATTTATATTCTATTCAGTTTAAATACTTCTCTGTGCCATTTTTTCCTGTGTTTATGTTAGTTACTCCCTCCGCAGTCTTTTGCTGGCCCAATTAAACGCTCTGTTCTTCCCACAGTTTGGTCTAACCCACTTCAAAAGCCCAGCCTTAGTGGAAGACCAGCTCTGAGCTCCGCAACTCCGGACCCCGACACCAGCTCGACTCGGGTAGATTATTGTAACGTAACAACAAAAATCACACACGCCTGGGCTACTTGTCATTGCGAAAATTTTCGAGGTGTGTGTAGGCAGCAGGATTGTTGCATTGACACAGAGGTGTTCAAAGGGGGGTTTTCCGGAGGAGTTATCGGTCGGCGAAGAGGTGCGACAGAGGCGAAGGAGTGTCTTGGGGTTGACCCCGGCAATCTCCAGCTGGTGCCGCGGACCCGTATCTCTCTCTCTCTGGCATGGCAAATGCCAGTTGTGTTTTATTTTCTTACTTTTGTTAGCCATTGCCCAACTGGCAGCCCCCATCTCCATCCCCATTTCAACCAAATCCCAATCCCATTTCTAGGCCCGACGTCCACTCACATTAAATTACATACACTCCTTTTGTTTGCAATATATTTAAATTGCTCGGCCCGGCCGCCTGTCTAAACAGTCCGAAAAAAACAGAGAAAAATACGAACGAAAAAAAACCCCATTGCCAAGAAGAAAGATCGGGCCTATCCAATGGCTCAAAATAAATGGCAAAGTTCAAACGAGGTTAACAGCATTTCATGCCACTTCCACTTCCATTGAAGTTGAGGCTGGATGGACCTATTGAGGATGAGGAGCCTGAGTTGGGAGCTCCTCTGGAGCTTGGAGGATGCAGTTTTGGCTTGAGCTGGCACAGCACAGCTCTGCGGAGGACAGGCCACCAAAATGGATAAAAAACTGTGCAGGCCAAAACAAAACAAACAGCCAGCCAAGAGCCAAGAGCCATCTTAAACGACAGGCGGTGGTAACATGACCAAGCACAGCAAGAAAAAGTTTAATATTTATAGGGGAATCTAAATACGTATATTTTTAAAATATCTACAGAATATAAATTAAATGTGTATACAAATTTCATTGCCAAAATTGTAAATATACGATTGATAAAAGACCGCTAGTTTTAAAACATGGTTGGTCACCGACCTTTAAGATTAGATCATTATAAGTATACATTTATTTAAAGTCAGGATTCCTTTTCATTAGATATCTAAAAATCATTGAATAGCGTTTCTTATTTCTGTTACCTTCTTTGCATTCTGATCATGATAATATCCTAAAATAGAACTATAATCTAAGTAAAGCATTTTATTAGTTTTGTAATTTAAATATCTCCATTTATTTTCTCTCAGTGGATAATCGCTAGCTCCTAGCACACAGAGATCCATGCCCAGCTTCAGCCCCGGCAAACTGCTAGTCCAATAAATAGACGTGAGCGCAAATCTGAAGCCATGGCTTCATATAAAACCTTTCTAACGATCGTTTACCTCTCTCGCCAAAATGTAACAAAGGAGTTGCGCGGAAAAAAGTTGCCCAACGGGAGGAGGTGGTTTTGGGCTAGGAGGTGTAGCAAGAGGTGGAGGAGGAGGAGAAGGTGGCCAGTCTCGATCTCTCAGTTTTGGACCAAGTCCAGGCCAAGCCTGTGCCAAAGCGCCCACTTCCTACTTGTTGCACGCTGCCCACCAAGCCTCCACTTAGAAGCTGCTGTTGCTGCTGCTGCTGCCAGCACCACCGAGATTTGGCTGTCATTTAGACTCCTACGGTAGGCACTGTTTAGCATGGACACTGTAAAGGGAATTGAATAGTGAATACCATTTACAAATTATTAGTTCCTTAGTATTTATTTCTGGGTATTCATTTCTTAATATTCATTTCTGATAGTTTACTTTGTAGGGCTTATTTCTTGGTGTTTCATAGTAATCATTTCATAGGGTTCCTTCATGTTGTCTTAATTTACCATTTAAACAAATTTGTTAAAAAGAACTCCCTTAGCACTGGCCACTGTATGTGGTAGCTGCTGCCGGCTAGGAGACTTGGAGACTGGGACCTAGGAAACTCGGAGGCTGAGCGGCTCTTGCAGCGTGGTCGCCGGGACCTCTGCGTTCCGACGTGGCCAACGGGCCCCTTTGCATATACGAAGCCACTGGGGCCCCCCCCGAAAAAAAACGAGGCGGAAAAAATGAGAAAACCCAAAAGGAGTGGAGAGAGGAGGAGTGTTGGCCGAGAGGAGATACCACCGCTCACCTAACCGAAAAAGCCAAAAAAGCGAGAAACCGCGCCGAAGAAAAGACAGAGAGCAATAACCAGTTTTTGTCTCCCAAAAAAGCCAAACAAATGAAGTAAAGTCAAGACGGGGCTTGAAGAACGGAGAACGGGGTGAAGACAAGACCCGGCCGAAAGAAGAAAGAAAAAGGGGCCGGGGCAGAAGAACGTAGCTCATGTTTACGAGTCACTGGAAGCAAGAACCCGATGGATCGGTTCGGGGGAAGCCAGGAGGGCAGCAGGTCGGGTCGGGGCGCTCTTCAGCCTTAACGTTCAACGTTAACGGCCATCATCAGATAGAGCGGAGCCAGAAGACTGCAGACCGGAGACCGGAGACCAGAGACCGAAGACCGAAGACCGAAGAGTTCGGCCCAAAGAGCAACGCGGCAGCAGCAGCAGCAGCAGCCAGTACAGTTGAATTGAAGTTGTGGCAAACGGGTATTGAGGGAGTTCCAGAGCTGGTACTACGCTTTTTGTTTCTGTTGTGTCTCTGTTGTAGGAGTTTTGGCTACACAGAAGTTTAGTTACAATGCTCATTACATAGATACACACACCGACACACACGCTGGCCGTAGAGATACATTGTAGAACTTATAGATACATACAATTTATGTATTGCAGAGATACATAGATACTCGCTACTCGGATGCTGCTCTTGCCATTGCCTTTCTAAACTTCGGGCTTTTCCGATCTTTATCGCGGCTCAGAGCTCAAAATAAAACCAGTAAGAACAATCTAAATAGTCGAAGGCCCCGACTATGGGATACCCAATGATCACACAATAATCATTTGTTTAAAATTACCACCTTGAATATGGTTCGATTTGTTTTATTCTTGGTATATAGCTTGATTCTTACTGCTTCTTTTAGTGTGCCAAGAAAGCAGGCTCTAGCTTCACTAGGTCCTGAGATCCAGGCAGATTTGATGGCTGATCGCTGTAACTTATCTAGGTCTTTAAGTACTCTATAAGGAAATAGTTTTCTTCAGTACAGCATACCCCTTGACCTGTACTTGTACCCTGTATGAAAACCAAACAAGAGTGCCGAAGAAGAACTCCCACAAGAAAAAAAAGCGGTCCATTTCTTCGGCGGCTACCCTGCCAAAAGATCTTTCTTCTCATGCATAAATTGTGAACGAAAGCAGCTTCATCCGCGGATCGGTCTTCCTAGGCTCTCTCCTCCTTCTCGGCATCATTAGTTTTGAAATTTTTATGTATTGTGCTGGGGTATTGCATGTTGTTAGAGCCGCGATTGCCGAGGATTGTGGATTGGATTGGTTTCGTTTTGGATTGGATTGCCCGGCCATGGAGATGGAGTGGTGAACTCTGCTGCATTTCCATTTCTCCGGCACCTCCTCCTGCTCTAGAGCTCGCCGTGTGTGTGTGGGTAATTGTGAAAACAATTTAGACGAATTTTCCAGTTCAATTGCGCTTTTAATTTAAATTGCTGGCAGCTTTGGCTTTTTTTGCTTTTGCATTTGCTTTTGTTTTGCTTTTTCTCTTAGTCGCTGGCACAAATCAATTGTCAGTCCATTTTGGAGTTGAAAGTTCCATGCGCGAAAATTGCCCAAGATGATCGTGATACCCACGATCAGGGTGCCCAATTCGATGGACAAATGGAAATGGAAATGCGATCGGGGACGGGACTCTGACTGGGAATGGAAATGGTAAACTCTCTCAGAGCTCCGAGCCGGGAATGTCAATTTGGTGGCAGTTCGATGGGAGTTAATTAACGATCGACCGACCGATCGCGATGCTTGTTTGGGAATGATTTTTTTGAACGATCGACGGGGCTGCTTAATTGATGGAATTCAGAGTGCACAAAAATATACACACGATTTTTGTATAGGCAAGGGATGGTGGGGTTTGATCTCAAGTATTGAAGTATATCAAGTATCATCTTATTTTTGATGACTGTGAAAGGTTTTGGATTACCTCGTCGATATTCATTTAATCAGAGCTTAGGTTCTCTTGTTACATATTTGGTAAATATATTAACAAATCGTATTTATTTCCTTTAATATTATCCCCAAAATATCAATTTGAAATAATAAATTTCGTTAGATTTATTTAAGCAAAAAGACTTAATCAATATTAAGCTTCCTTGTTCCTAATTTTTTTTTATTAAAAGCTGCGCTATTAAGCTACTGTTATTTATTTATAGATCGTAGTTGTAAAATCTAAAGTCGTTACTTGTTTTATTTTTCCATATGAGCGGGTCGGATTTCCCAGAACAGTGGCCGGTTAATCACAGTTTCGCAGAATCTTAAAAGATCAGCATATCATTAGATGGATCAAGCAGCTCGCCAAGCGATCGTTAAGATCGTTACAGCCCAGAATTACCTCTTTTCAGTATATAGTTTGTGCCAGTTTCCCCCTGGGCTCTCTGGCTTCGATCATGAGTCATAAACCCGGCCACGATCATCATTCAGATTGATCTCTTTCTCGGCTTGGATCTTTGGCACAAAATTTTCTATTTGTAGAATGTAACAATCATTGATGACTGTTTAATAGGCAAACATTTCCAGTACTCGACTTTGTGGACTGAAAGAGGACCGCTTGTCGAGCTCCCTGGTACTTATTGACCACTTAAGGCCTTTCACCGCTGCCAGCTGGGATCTCTGGCTTCAAGTTGGAGCCAAAATCGGAGTTGGAGCTGGGGCTGGAGCTCGAGTAAATTGAAACTGCACCCGAAACCGTACCGAGACTCGGCTTGGTTTCGTTTCCAGAACATTAGGCCTAAGCTCAAATCGCCTTCTGCTGCTGTTGCTGTTGCTGCTAAATTTCACTGTTTATTTCTTGTGTGCCTCGGCTGAAATTAAAAGACTATAAACAATCGTGAGAATGGCACTTGAACATGTTCAAAACTATAATGGCCTAAAACGAAATGTGCAAGAGGAGCTCGCCAACCGGGGCTTGCGACGGGGTGCCTTGGAAACGCAACTACACTGGGAATAATACATAAAAAAGGTAGGAAAAGAAATGAATATAAACACGAAAAACTGATAGTGGGTGATAGTGATATTATGATATAATAATAAATTATAAAATGTATACAAAAATGTATAATACTATTTGTAAAATCATGTTGAAAATATTGAAAGCTTTAATATATAAAAAGTTTAAAATCTAAAAATTTAAAATAAAATATCGATATTCTCGATATCGATTAGCCTCTGTCTTAATTTATACATCTTTATTGTATACAAAAATCATAGATCTTTATACGAATATTTAGCTTTTTTCTAACGTCCCTAATACAAAAGTAAACCATTCGAAATATTAAAAAAATAAATAAATGGCTTACTTTTTATTCAGTTTTAAAAAGATTTAATAGATATCTATTGGTTAGATATAATATTATTTTTAAGCCAACCCTCAGGATTTTTTAGAGTGAAGGTGACCTTTATTTCTTTTAATCTGTAAGATAACAAGCTAACATTAAAATTTATATTTTTTATAGTTTTTATTATGATTTTTTATTTCGGTGTAAGACAGAGATATGGCAAAGCCAACAAACGGAGCGAGCCATGGACAAGCGACTAAATGAACAGACAGTCAATCAACTTTTAGTAAAAAGCAACAGCTACAATAACAACAGTAACCACAATAAGAAAACTAGGTAAGCCTTAAAAAAACCGACGTTTGATTACGCTTTTCCGAAGATTAGCCAGAGAAATGTTCTTAAAAATAATAATTTATGGAAAATATAAGATTATTCTAAAAATGATTGTAATAAATTAAATGTCAAGAAAAGCATAGTATGTTTGAAAAGCAGGCAACATGTCTAGATCGAAGCGTTTGCAGATAGTGATAAAAAATAAGTTTCTTAATATTTAATAGTTAGCACAAAAATAAATACACATCACTTTTTACTTGGGTTTAACTTTAAATATGTATATATAGTTCTTGTTATAATTCAATGGAGCCGTGCTCCGTATTAAAAGTCCTGTGGCTTACCATGCCCCTTTCCAAACTCCTCCTAAGAGCTATTATACCCAACAAAATAAAAAAGTAGAGTAAAACCAAAAACAACCCATGATGATGACTGTGGTACTGGTGGTACTGTCGATGACGTTGGCTTCAAAGAGAAAAGCGCGCGCTTGGCTCAAGCGAAACCATCACGAGATGGAATGAAACGGAACGGAGCGCAGAGGAGTGGTGAGGAGCGGTCTTGGCCAAGATGATTTAAGCGGAGCACTGAGAAAACTATTACAAAATGATCGCAGCTCGCATCTAAAGCTAAGGCTAAAAGCTAAAACAAAATCAAATCAGGCGGCGAAGATGTGATCTCCTTGCACCCCGAGCAGCTCCGTTGTGTGTGCTGTGTGCTATTGCGATCGTATCGTATCGGATTGGATCGGTTCGAGACTCGATTACAATAATTACAATCGGCTACGCGCGATTCACCAAATCACAGCAACAAAAACAACAACAGCAGGCAGCATCATCATGTTGCTGTGCATCTCACAGATACAGATACTCTGGAAAATCGCACACAGAGAGATACCAGGGGGGTCGACTACAGGAAAAAGACGTTAAATAGAAGAAAAATGACTTACTTTTTGATCAAATGTCGCTCTAATTATCGGAATTATCGTTAACTTAGATTTATCGAAAATTTAGATAAAGAGAATATTGCATTCATCATAGAAATATTGATATTTCTGATAAATATTTTGTATTTAAACAGGATATCGATTTATAAGATATATATTTATCTATTATTTTTAAATTTCGATTAATATGATATATCGCTTGTATGTCGATATTTTCTGTCATATCTACTACGTTAATTTGTTGGAATATTATTTCTAAAATAAATAAAAAGTAATAATTTCTTGGAAGTTTTAAGTTTAGTATATTCAAGTCCTCACTTTGAATTTCCTGTTTATCGAGACCACACTGTATTACGTGCACATAAACAATTTTTATAAGAAATTGAAGTCAAGAAGCTGAATTAAAACAAAACTCATCAACATCAACGGACACAAACACACACCCAACGGCACGTCAATTGTCGTCGATGTGTGCGTGTGTCTTTGGGGGAAGAGGGGGAGGGGTAGGGGGGGAGAGAATCCAGGAAGACAGAGATCCATCTTCAGCATCAGAAGAGCAAAAGAAGAGCGTCTTCCAGCAGGCACAGTATCTGTAGCTCAGCTACAGAGATAAAAATAACTTTTGATCCATTTATGAACTGAGAAAAAAGTCTTAACTTTTATTTTAACAATTTAAATATCGCACTAAAGAATATTAATCAATATAAAATCAATATATGTACATATATAATCAATATAAAAGTTACAGTTAATTTTATAAAACAGGCTGGCCACTGAACTTCAAAATGCCACCCCTAAAGTCCTGATATCTTCGTCCTATAAATCCAACTTAATTAAGTCCCATTTAGAGTCGTTAAATTGTTTTCTGTGCATTGGAACATCAGGGTTTTCAGTTAACAGCTCGGCGGCTAAGGAAAAGGGCCGCCGCTTCTAAGCGTGAGCTTTGTGTATCTGTGCCTGTATATCCGCATCCGTATCTGTATCTAGTAGGCTCCATTTGGCAAAGCGAATCGGGCAGAACGAGAAATTGAAAAGACAGTTACAATGAAGCCCCCTTTCTCCGCCTGCCCTCGCTCCTCTGCAACATCCCCATCTCCACCTCCACCTCCATTTCTATCTGTATCTGTATCTTTC
>VNJV01017549.1:0-13363 GCA_008042635.1 Drosophila nikananu
TGTCTGGTAACGCACACATCACGTAGCGAAGTTGCCGCAACTAAAACTTCATCAATTTGCCTTGTGAATCCTTGGCAACTTTTTGCCAACCCGTCGCCTGCCGCCGTGTGTGAGTGCGGTGTGCGAGTGTGTTGAGGGTGTGTGTGCGGCTGACTGTAAGTACGTCGTACGTACTTACAATAGCGGTCATTATAATATTAATTATAATAAACATATTTCTTTTAGGGCTTTCCAAATATAACGAACGGTTTTGATCTAAATGATTTTTGCAAATTATCATATTCAATGGAAAATAGCTTTAGGTAATTTTCTGTTGAAGATTTGAAGATCCTTTGTTTCAGGGAAACAGTTTCACATTGTCAAGGACTCAACTTATTTTGTATAACAATACATTAAAGTCATTCTAATAAATTTAAATTGAATTTCGAAAATCGTTTAAGTATCACAAACATATCTTTCCGTTTGACTACTTTGCAAGAATTTAAAGCGATTTTATAAGAATCATACTCTTTATAAGGAATGTAGATCCATAAAATCTTTAAATTGAAATTGAAAATTCTTCGAAAATTGCCAAAAAGT
Organism: Drosophila nikananu; assembly: GCA_008042635.1. Lineage (NCBI taxonomy): Eukaryota > Metazoa > Arthropoda > Insecta > Diptera > Drosophilidae > Drosophila > Drosophila nikananu. Next base: position 580 of record VNJV01017549.1, read on the forward strand.
ATGCTATAAAATTGAGGTAACAAATCCCGAAATATATTTTTAAAATTAAAGAAAATTTACATTTTAATATAACAAATAATTCAGATTTTATTTAATTATGAATTTTCCCCCTCGAAAATGCTTTATAGTAAGCTATATTTTTATAAACTCATCTGTTTGGCCGACTACGTGCATTCTGGCCAGTGCATAAAGCAAATTATATCGGTTGGTTTGAGAGCGAGCTTTATTTTACGCAATTTTCAGACCATCGCATTGCAGGGCCCTGCGCTCCATTTGGCCATTAATGCCTTGCGTTTTATTTATGATTAATTACAGCGTTTAAAAGTGCATAAATTTGCATTGGATAAAAGTGTTTTTACTAGCGAAAATAATTAAATACGTCACGGCCACAATGGAATCCGGCAAAGGACGAAGGACGGTGACGATGAACGAGCCGCCGAGTGAATGAAATATGAATTTGCATTAAAGCATTTACATTCCTTTGATTTAAATATCAATTGACTCGATTACATGATGCTGTTTCACATTAATTATATACATAAATATACGGAAAGGATTCATCCTGAGCAAAAAAGGAAGGATTCGGATATCACAGAAGATATAATTAAGTTACTCCAAAAAGAAACTAGATGAGCATTTCTTTTAATGATTTTCAGTCTTAGGAAGTCTGTGTGTGAGCTTTTCCTCGGGTGACTAATTCAATTGGTGAGTCAATAAAATCATCAGATAAGAAGAGCTGAGATTATATAGTTGAAAGCCTAACAGTTTGCGTTAGTAATCTCTGTAAACAAAGAAAATAGATAAGCTTAAAGCTCAGCTTAAAATTCTTTATTGATTATTTGCTACAAAAAGATCAATTAATTTGTATTACTTTGTATCATAACTCTCTACCACATAAACCCCGTCGTCCTGACGATAGCCCAGTCCATTATGCACCACAAAGGTCCAGAAGTACAAAGTATCTCCGAACTCCAGCTTTGTCTTGCGGTCCCGGAAGGTCCATCGCCCCCGCTTGGTACTTGGTATATCCCACGACCATCGACCCGCCTCCAGGCCATCGAACTCCTCGTTCAGCTTGCCGTGGAAGGCGAACAGCGATATGCCCGCCTCATGCGGTATGGACACCTCAAATCCCTTGGGATAGAACACGCGCACCCGGGCCTCAGGTGCCTTGTAGGCGGTACCAAATCCAAGCGCACTTGCCAGAAGCAGGAGGCACAACGGAAGTCGAGCCATCAATGGAACGTGTTTCCCGTTTGGCTCCTCGAACTGAACTGAAACTGTGGAGCGGGGATGGTTTCGTCACATGGCTTATCAAATCAAAGCGCAGAAAGATTAAAAAAGCTTCAAATATTCGAGCTCTGTAAAGAAAGTATATAAGGAAAATCAAAATCAGATTTTATTTTCGTTTACGCTTTAAAAGTTCAAACTAGAACGGAGTAAAATTAATATCAATTTAAAATTAAACATTTTTATATATCTTATCTTCTTAAACTTTCTTCTCCGCCGCAAGTTTCATCTCTCTGAAACAATTAAAAATTCCGAAAACATATTCACAAATATCCATCTCATTATGGTATTTGGAGCGACATGAGGCCATTTCAATAGCCACCCAATTCCTGTCCAGAGCTCCCGATTTTACATATTTATCGATCTGCACCTGTCCCATTTTATCTATCACACCCAAGTCCATTAGCAGGCAGGTCATAAAGCACTTGTAGCTGCGGTCAATAAGGGATAGATCATGGTTATCCGGCCAGTTTTCCAGGGCAGTGAGTGCTTCGTCTTCAGATAATTCTTTTTGGGATGCACAGGAATTAAAAACCACAGAGTCTCCCTATGAATATATTAAAGAAATCGTAAACTGATCTAAGATACTTTGATTTAACAATGACATTTTACCTTAACTGAGACGCACAGAATAATCACGAAGAGGTAAAGAGTTTGTCGGTCCAGCATAGTTTCTGTAATGAAGCTGGAATCAGCAGTCCATGCGAGCTTATAGCAAAGCCAATTAAAGATAATTACACGTATTTTAATAAGTGATTATATCTCAAGCCATTGAAGTGATATATAAACAGTGCCAGAAAAGGAATCCTCTAATTATACAAAAATTAGTCTCTTTCAAATAACAGCTTTATATTGTGGCTAATTTCTCCAATCTCAGGCAACGAAACAAACCAAAAGTTGTTCGCTCATATAAAACAGTCTCATTTCTATACTGGTAGACAGTGATTAAGAGTCGGTGCAAATGCAAACGCCTCTTTGAAGCTAAGCTACCCACTCTCGAAATAAACAGATTTCTCTAGAATCGTTCGTTTTATTAACATTCAAATAACCGAAATCCAATATTCATAGCCAGACCTATTCCGGATGGTACTGCCCATCGTCCACATCCCCATGCTCGGACTGAGCGGCCAGTGCCAGACGCTGTGCCTCCTGCTGGCGACCAATGGCCGCGTGCTCCGCTGCGATCCGCTCGAAGGCGCTCAGATGCTTCTGGGTGGCATGTGCAACAGCGGCGCTGGCATGCGGAGCGGCTGCCAGTGACTGTGGGGGCGTACAGAAAACAATGCCTCATTACAAACTATTTCAGCCACACCTGCTGTCAGGTGAATACTCACCGCTTGGCCGGGCGTCTGACTCGCATGCTCTTGCGCAATACGGTTGTATGCCTCGAAGTGCCTCCGCTTGGCTGCTTGAACGGCGGCGCTGTCCTCCAGTTTGTGGCTCAACTGCGGATGGAAACCGTGCTCATCGGCCACATACTGGACGGTGCGCACTTGGTTCTTGGGATCCACATAAGAGAAGGCCCCACGGATGACGCCAGAGCCATCGGATACCTCAGTGTGCTGGCGATCCACATGGCCGGGAGCTCGACCAGCCTGGTAGCTGAACACATACGGGCTGGCCGGGACCTTGGGCTCCGGGGTGACCAGATGGGACACATCCGCCCTGGTGGCGCCGAGCAAGCAAACGACCTTGAAACGCAAACAGGAAGAGTCAAAGTTGAGTAACGTCGCGCTGAGGCAATAGCTCACTTACAAAAACTATAAACTGCTTCATTGCTGGTGGATATGGTCCCTCTCGAGTCGAGGTGCGATTGGTAACTGGCGGAGACTTGGCCAACCGCTCGCTATTCGCAGTTCGTGAGAGCCAAAAACTGGTCTTTGGCCCGCCGAGATGCGCATTTTATATGCGACTACCTTCGGCTGTGCCAGCTACGATCCCAAAACTTGTTTTTTACATTTTGCATTCATAAACAAGGTAATTTGGCATTAAAATTGAAATAACAAATTGTTTTTCGATAAGTAATATTTTATGTTAGGGATTAGTCACTTAAACTTGAGAATTGAAAAGTAATTAGCACTAGGAAAAGTTCATTTACAGCGGAGAAAAGACTTAAGTCCTAGGATTATTATTTTAAAGGAACTACATAGGTAATAACTTAAACATATAGCGTGGGCATCCGGTCTATTTTTCTTCTACTAATTAGTTGGGGAAACTAAGCTAATCCAGCTCTTTCAATGTCTGAGCCACCCAGTCACCGTACTCGGAGACCTTCGTATAAACTCCCGGATAGAAGGCATTGGCACAACCAAAGCCCCACGAAACTATGCCGTACAGCTTCATGCGTCCATCGATGGAGGTGACCACGGGACCGCCGGAATCTCCCTGGCAGCTGTCTCTGCCTCCGATCTGGGTGCCCGCACAGAACATGGTGCTGGTCACTGTGCCAGCTAAGAAATAATTTCGGGCGCACTGCTCCTGATCTCTCTGCTGGACCACCGTGTAGCGCAGTCGCTTCTCCGGCTGCATCTGCGAGATAGACAGACTGCCCCAGCCGCTGACGAAGAGTTGAGCCGTCGACTGTATCTTATCCTCCTTGGTGGCTAGGGAAATGGGTTGGATTTCGCGACTGTAGATGAGCGGATTGTGCAGCTGCACCAAAGCAATGTCGTTGTTCATTCGCGTGGGATCGTGAAACTTGGGATGCGGAATAATGCGGCGAACTCGTATATAACTACCACCTTGGGCCCACTCATTAGATCCGGCTCGAATCACATAGTACTGAGGCTTGCTGTACTCCAGGACACAGTGGGCAGCCGTCAGAATAATGGTCGGCGATAGAATGGTTCCGCCGCAGGCGTGACGAGTGCCCAACTGCAGGGATACCTGGTGCGGAAAGAAGGAAATGTGCGTCTCCCAGCCTCCGACAATGCGACCATCCTTGTCGTCATCCGTGATGTTCTGGGATGCCGTCGTCCAGACCAGCCACAGAGTGATTACCAGTCTCAATTCCAAGCTGAGCATGTTGAGTTGGGAAGCTAACTGCGGTGGAATCCCCTGCGGGCTGGCTCTTTTATGCGGAACTCCATACCAAGGGTTATCTTATCGGCAATTACAATTCTTGTGGTGATCTTGACCTTGTCGGGGCTATCATCTGGGATTTATGGATATATATGGAGGGGAGGGAGCTGGGCAAACTAAACCGGGGGACGAGGGCGACGGTGCTGCTAGTGTCTCGGCTTTTGCTCTTCCAATCATCTCTCCATGGCCGTGACCTGCTCTTTGAGGTAATCCAGGTGGTTGACGCTGTCCTGCATCACGTCATACTGGTAGCCCACATGCTGGAGAATCAATGTCATCTTCTGCAGATTCTGGTGACTGTAATCGGAGACCACGTCCACCTGGGTAAAGTTCTTCAGGGTTTGATGCATAATCTGTGAAATGACTTATCTGAAGGCCTGTTCCGTGTTTGGAAGTTATAAAAATAGCTCACCTCGTTGGTCTTGGAACCCCTAACAACCTGTCTGGCCACAGAGCCTGTAATTAAAACATTTTAAATGGTTTAAATAATTATAATAAAATATATAAATATATAAGAGTGGTAAATTTACCCAAATTATTGACATTTACACCCACACGGGCGCACAAACGCTTCTTCGAATCATCAAATAAATGTCGGGCACTTGAACTGGAAGCTGAGGCCATTTTGTTTATTGTTAAATTCTACGCAAACGTTAATAAACTTTAATTAACTTCGCAAAAGTAAATAAATATATGTATGTATATATTTTAAAATATCAATATATCGATATTTTTTCTAAAGATGATATATTTATATCGCAATTTTTTGTTTTCCTAAATATCGAAATTTCACTCTCTCTTTGCGCTGTCTCTCTCTCTCTTCACCTTCAAATTTATTATTATTTTTAATTTTGATAAAATAAAATATCATCGATACGATATTTTTAAAAATATCTGACAACTCTAATATATATATCAAAATATCAATATATCGATATTAATATAAAGATTTTTTGTTTTCCCAAATATCGAAATAACGATATTTTTTCTACGTTGTGCTGCCAGACTTCTCGGGGCTCGTGCGCGCCATAATACAAAATCGTAGATACTAGATTAATTGGAGTAAAAGTAGTCTCCTGAAAAAACATATAATTTTACGAATTATTTAAATAATTAAACCTTTTGAAACTTGTATAATTAATTCATAGCTTATTAGTGAACAAAATTGAAAGTACTACACTATGCTTTAACTCTTTGAAAATGACTATTAAATTATAAGATTTAAGTAAAGTATTAAAGTAATATTATTTTAACTACATTTTTAAATGTGAACAAAAAGGAAGAGGAGGTAAAATGTGGTTTCTACCACAGCTTCTAAGATATAGTAAATTAACAAAATACCAAAGAATTATGAAGCTACATAAACAAAAAGATAGAGGGTAATATATTTCTTATTAAATGAAAACAATTAAGAACTTTGCCCCCAAAATAATATGATTTCTATACAAACTACAGATTGATCAGAAAAATATATTTATTTCTTGGCAGATGGTTCGTTTTACCTTTTTTAATCTATTTAAATTTTATATATTTTTTAAACTTATAACATGTAGTTATTTAAAATATACCAACAAAATAAAATAATTTGTATATTCAAGAGTATTATTAGGTGATATAGAAACAATTTTCCAACGACTTCTAAGATGATCGATGGACTAATTTCCAACTCGGAACCCCGTCGGCAGGATGCTCTAGTCGCGCCACTCTGACGACAGAGTGGAATTCCCTTCCCTGAACCTGCCCCCTGGCACTGATCCTGATCTACATTTATCTCAGTGCCAGGCACCCACACAGACATGCCCCAAAAAGTAGAGTCATTCCTAGCATTCCAGGCTGGCTGGCGCCAAAAGGCGTGTCGCTAATTGTCCCTAAACGACGGCATTAGGCGCCAACTTTCAAAACAGGAAGTGAGGAAAAGCCGTGGCTGGAGGAGGAGGAGTAGAGCTATCTTCATCGATAGGCTGAGGCTGTGGCTGCGACACTTAGTTGCCACATCATAGCTAATAATAAAAGCTAATTAAGCGATTCTGTGACAACACCTGTAGTTGCTTTCGGCCCCTCTATCTCTCCTCTAATTACAATAAATCGCCGCTAAATGTCACCAATAAGCATCTGCAGCATCGAAGAAGAGATGGTCTAGAACTGGCACTGGGCCGCTTCTAATTAATTTATGATTTTCCTCACCGCATTAATCTCCCTCGGATGGCGTCTCCAGAAAATGTCGCGAGCCCCAAACAAGAGAACAAGACAAAATGTCATGCAGATGTGGCCGCAGTTGTGGCCGTGGGGAATCCCCTTCCAGTTTAGTGGCTTTTGTGGTATTAGGGGGGCTCATGTTCGGGTTAGACATTTGTCATAATTACCCAAAGGAAAACACACACAAAAAACACACCTCAAATATGGGAATTACGGGGATCAGGAAATTGATCCGTAGGACAGGATCAGGCTTTTAATCGGATCTGAGATCCGCCAGGATCTGCGCTGAGAATCATTTCTTGGAAATTAATTACAACATATGCTCATCACTTAGCCCCATAAATCCTTCCCTGCACAATTATCAGTTTCAATTTGTGCGTGAAACTGTTTGATATCGCAGACGACGACTCCGACTCCGACTCCGACTCTGCCGATGTCAATTAGTAGGAGCCACTAGAGGAGCTGAACTGGGAGAAGCTGCCCCACTTTACCCCGTTTCCATGGGTTGCGGCAATTTGCCGCCACTCGAGGGGGGATGAGATGCCATCGCATTTGGCTCATTAAAATGCCGCCGCAATTGTTGGTGAGGATCGAGGAGGAGAGTGTCTCACTGCCATCGATGCGTTGAGGTGGCAACAGCCACGACTCCATCTCCAGATCTGTCACTCCGCCTGACGCAGCCCTGAGTAATTACACCAAATTAATTGCCCGTAGTTGTCAGGCTCGCATTGTCTGCTAATTTTTCCAATTGCACGGTTTTCTTTTTATTTTAAATGCCGCCATCAACAGGCCCATGAATCCAGCATTGATTCGGCATTTGATCCGAAAGAAAAGGGAAATAAGACCCCATTTAGTCCATAAAAAACGCAGGGAAAAGGAAAATTAAAACATTCCCTGCTGCTTATAGTGTCGTAAAAAGCGTATTTCAAGCACTCCTATATGATTTAAACTGCATGTTTTGTAAAAATCTAATTTGATAATTGGTTGTAATTTATGACTCTTGTCTGCTCGCCTGAAACATAAACACGGAACGGGACGGGAATGACGCCTTTTACTCCTCGTGCTCCTCCCCAAGCATGTTTCTTGGAAAACAGATCCGAGAAGTGGGAACTCCGAATTCGAAACGAGCGCACATTAAATTAATAATATGCAGTTCATTCTCTCTCATTTTTTTGTTAATTATTATTTATATCTGTCAGTTTATAAGGCGTAGGCTGGTCTGATTTTGGTTGGTTGGTTGCCTCCTCTCCTGCGGAAGTTTTCATGAATGAAATTAACAGCAGACGCGGGCACACATGATTCATGGAAGATACTCAAGGAAGCAGAATGACGGAAGGACAATCCAATGTGTTAAGCAATTATTTGCTTTATTTTAGTTGCGGTAGGAATAAGATAATCATAACCATACGAATTCAATTAATCAAGCGAAGAAAGGTAAGGAATATAGGGTGGTTTTAAGGACTTTAAAAAATATCCTTTAAGAAAATCGAATAACAAACATATAACTGCCAGTGTAAAGATACAACCTGTAAAGTGTCTAGCGGATTGAATGATCCCCTTCTCACTCTCGAAAAAAACACTTTATCCCGTCTCTGTAAACCCCAGAATATCTTTTCCATAGCTTTCCTTGTAGCTCTATTAGTTTTTCACACAAATTAGCCCCGGGACAAACAAACAGACAGCCCAGAGAATTAATCAGGATACCATTACCCAAAGAGTTCAATGCACGCCCCGTCCAGGAATCGGAATCCCTTGGAATCGGAGGTACCACGTCCAACTCCTCCACCTTTGACGTAATCGGAAACCCCAAGAATATGCAAGAGGCAATGTCGTGGGAGTGTCCCAGGCAATGATACAGATGTTCGGCACAAGCAGGCCAATGATCGATGTGCCAGCGATACCCAAGTTAGATGTAGCTGACACCCCGCAGGACTTGATGCATCATTAGCTGGATGCGATGACAAAAAGAGGGGATACAAAAAAAATAAAGTAAAGGCAAATACAAAAAGTAGAGAGTTTCCAGCCGGAGGACGGACTGTTCCACGCGACTGCCAGTGCAACTCCGCCCGGGACTCGGCTGGGTCTCCGGCTGTGATTTATGCTGCGTGCGCCTGACAAACACTTGAGAAGTGATGATTTATAATGGAGATGCATGCTCGGTTATTAATTAAATTCTGACACCGCTGCGCTCCATTTAGCGTTAAATGCGATCATCAAACGAGACGATCTGGTTAGGTTAGGGGTTTGGCATCTTATGCAATAACCGGCCAAAGGGCGAATGGGATGGGAGAATTTTTGGGTTGAGATTCCATTTCAAATATGGCAACTATTCTTAATTGATAATTTGTAATTCCAAAGGTGAATACCCAACCTTTTAACTTTTATTTAAACTATTACTATTAAAATTTCTCAGACAGGTCTAAAATTCTAGCAATATCCACTATGAAGATTCACTTAGAATGATGGTTAATACCTTCTAACTTAACCCTAAAAAAAGAGGACATACAACCGGGAAATTCGAAATGCCAGAAGCCGAAACAAAGTCTGCACTTCGTCTGGCAGCGGAATTTGAAATATGGCAAGCAATAGTCGAATATTCATTAAGCGCAATTATGAAAATTAAGTTGTCATTTTGATTTGAGTGCCCGCGACACTCGGGCATGCGGTCCCATAAGCAGATCCCCTCGTCCCGCCACTATTCTCATTAAGTTAAATCAAACTGACAGCTCGGCCGGCTAAATGGATGCCATGCCATGATTCGTCCTAGCCGCCCTTTCGCTCTCGGATCTTGGCGACTAATTAACGTGTTTTCACATATTTTGTTCGAATCGCGCCTGAATAATTAAGACGTTATCACACACGGCATCCAGGCAGAGCACTGCACAGTGTGGCACGGCACGGCACTGCAAGACACCCTGTAGCTCAGTAAAATGACGTGGAGTTGGCTGCTGGCCAATTGGAATGGAAACTAGTGTCGCCCATGCCGCAGGCTAATTTCTCAAGACCTCCCCTTCACTCGGATCTTGCCTTCCCCTTGTCTTGGTATGTTTATTCGAGGGGATCGCATTGAACTGAATTATGTGTTCATAATTTCGAATTAATGAACGTTTCCAAAGGAGATTGTGGTTGGTTCTGGATTCTCTGGTGTTAGTTTTAACCATTTTAAGAAGGAATATTTGAATTTGATGAGGTAGAGAGAGTTTTTAAGAAAACGAAATCATTTTTAAACATTTAAATTTGAATAAGGATAACCTTATATTTAAAAATTTCTTTAACTATTTATATGATTCTTTTAGTATTATATTGGATAAGTGTTTTCGAAATGTATTAAATATAAAATACGTTTATGAATTATGTATAAAAAAATGTCTTTAAACTCAAAATAATATTGAAGAATTTCGATTGAACACTTAATTGTTGGATTTTATTAAGTAAACAAAATAAAAACAGACTAAACAATGAAAATAAATACGGTTCGTATGGCCATTGTCTAATAAAATTTTAATTTGATAATACATGTTTCCAATAATTTACTATGTACTATGAAAAAATTGTGTAAACAAATTTTCGTAACTGAATGAAAATTATAAATAATTTCAAAAAAAATTTGAAATTAATTCGAATATTTAAAAGTTAATAAATTAAAATTTTCTAAAACTCAAAGCATTTGTCTTAAACCCAGTCAAGACATATTAATTGTAAGTAGAAATAATTTCTTTTATCTAATGAAGAATCAAAAACTAAAAAAACTTCCTTAAAAATAATAATTATTAAAATATAAATCCTCCCAAAACGGGACACGTGCCCGCACACCAATGCAACGAAACCAAATCCAGTCGCCTCATATTGGCCGGCGGCTGCTCGTTAATCAAGCGAATGAAATATGTTGGCAAACGTATTAAATATATTTAGCCAGCCATCGAAATATTAAATAGCGCTACTTGTAGACAATTAGCCAAAAATTATGCCTTTTAATCACGGCGAGGCGACAAGAAACGAGACCGAACATTCATATAATAGACGGCGGTGTGAGCGCAGGCCACGCCCTCGTCCCCACAATTTCACACATGTTTTAAAAATAAATCCACATCTGTTCGTCTTCCGAGGGAATCGGAATCTCTTCCTGCCTCTTTCTGGCCCACAGCGGGACTGCCGAGAGAGAGCGGGAGGCAGCTACATAGATGGGCTTAGGCCACGCCCCGCCCGGCGATCATCTTGAACGAAATCGGCCAGTGAGCAGGATGCTCTGAATATTCAAATTAGTTTTCCGTAAGATCTCGACGCGCACTGTTCTCTGCTCGGTGCAGACTCAGGATACAGATACGGATCTTAATTCCGTCACATTAAAAAAAATATATCGTAATCGCAGGACCAACTGAAAAGCGACGCAGAAATGAATTCGCAATCGGCGGTGCGTCGGTATCCACACAGTTTCTCCATCGAACAGATTCTGGCCAAGCCGGAAATGCGTGCCTCCAGTGCCTTTCCGGATCCGGTTCAGGATGAGAGTGGGCGTGGCGGTATGTGTGATGTTTCTCGCGTATCGAGTCCTGCCACTTCGAGTTGCTTGGAGGACACCCTGGAGGACGGCAAAAGTGATAACGATCTGGCCTCTGACGACGGCAACGGTGCGTATGATTGATATGCGATTGCAAAAATGCATCGGGTGCTGGGGGCTATCAAATGAAGAGGCTCATATTTTTACTTAAATAAGAAATTTATATAGCCTTTTTCAACAAAACTTTATGAAAAAATATACCTAAATTTCTTAGGAACATACACTTTTTTTTAAAGACACTGGAGCTTACACTTAATACTGTTATTTAAAGTTATTTGGCATTTTAATAAAGTCATTGCTTTAATATTTAACAATTATTTCATGAACTTAAGATTTAAATGCTTCAAATTTTGGATTCTACCTTAGAAATCTTTTCAAATTATATTTTTATGAAGAGATTTTTAACTGAATTTCTTAATTATTTTTTTAAAACGAAAAAGGCATTTTAAATTGCATTAATGTCAAACAAATTACTTCTATTTTAGTCATTCGTGATTTTTAAACAAATTTACTTTGTTTTACTGTCCAAATTATTTTTTTTTTTTGTACACAGATATAAAATTCAAAATTAAATGCGTAACACATACTCAGTTTTTATTTAACCCAAAGTTTCTTAATCATTAAAAATCTTTCTACTTAAAAAAATAACAAAATATTATATGATTTAAGGACTATTACCTGTTCACTGAGGTATTAAGACTTAAAGTATTAAAAAAGAAATATTGCCTTAATAACTAAAAATTTATGAGCCACTAATATACATTAAAAAATATTGTAGCATTTAAAATGTCAAAAAAAGCAATTAATCAAATGTAAAGTATCAGGATGATAATTTTTCATATATTAAAAAAATAAACGTTGATTTACCAGTTCATAAATCAAAGGCATACAAACTATTCTGTATAACGATAATTTTAATAGTAAACCAATTAAGAAAAATACAATTAATTAGTTGGTTGTCTGATTCAGGTTTAACTTTAATTTCTTTTGTTTAAGTTTAAAGGAAATGCACTTTAATTAAAATGTATGATCTTAAATGTTTATTTTTCGGACAAATCAAGGTTTTTAAGATATCATAACTATGTCAAAAATGCTTTAAATTTAATTTGGAACGCTTTTCTGGGATAGTTATCATTAGGTTAACAAACCAGTCAAAAGACTTTAATATTTAAAAAATTAAAATTTCGAAAATTTGTTTGATAATTTTGATGATACAATATTTATTTTAAAAAATTCTTTTAAATTGATTTTAATGGTCATAGCTAGATCAACTCGGCTGTTGATGCTGATCAAGAATATATATGATTTATAGGGTCGGAAATGATTCCTTCCTTGCGTTTAAAGCTTTAAAAAAATATAAATAAAAAAATTGAAGGGTATGGTAATGAAAGCCTGATTTTTTAAGTTAAGTTTAATTTTTTCATAGACAATTTTAGGGTTTTAGTTTTGATTTTATGTATATTTCAAATAAATGGCTTTCCGAATTTATTTAATATATTTTTTGTTGGAAAACGGCTTCTATAAGAAGCGCACTTCTAAGAATCCAAAATATATCCTCCCACCTGACCGAAAAATGATCATGGCTGAGTGATCTCATCTGTCATCTGTGCGATCAAGAAACAAATGGTCAAAAATTAGCTTTGCGAGTGACAAAGAAGA
>VNJV01017557.1:0-16985 GCA_008042635.1 Drosophila nikananu
ATCACTCAACGAATAGGGTCGGCATTAAAGCGTAGCCTATTTCTGCAATACTAATCAGCATATCAGTGTGATCGTATATACATTATCTACGTATATAATATAATTGCATACTCACGAGTTATATGTAAGATAAATATGGGTACATACATTTGTCGCACGCAATTGAAGTGAGGCAATAAATTGTACTAGATTGGTATTGTTAATACTTAAAATTGATGGTATACATACATATTTATGTGCATATTTGCATTAAAACACTCAAGTGCTTATCTGTGATAATGACCTCGGACCTCGGTTCATACATAAGATTCAATTCCAAGAATAAAACAAATTTATATAAAAAATTTATGAAAATAACAATACTCGGAAATATTTAGAATGCAGTCCAATCTGACTATTTTAATAGTGCTTATTTCAACTTTACCATATTGTCTATTTATAACATGGCATTTTAAATTTAACTATATTTTTCGAAAAGATATACATACAATGTGATATATGTACATACATATGTATGTATGTACCTATGTATGTTGCCCTGCCAGCTGTTGGAAATAGATTAAACCAAGCGTTGGCCTTCTTCAAACCCAATGGTGCTCCATGCTCCTATTAAACCTGCAGTAAACCCCATTGTAGTAAATATTCAGCATACATTACTAAAAAAGGTGTTATTTATAGTTATTGATTAATCTTAATGGTGTTTATTTTTAAGTACTTTGACACCCATTTAAGCCAAGTTCGAGGCAACAGATTAAACGGACATGTCCGCTTCCGATCAATCACAACTTGTTGTTCAGTATTTTGGGTTCTCCCAAAAACTTGAGTGAGCTAACAAAAAATATAGAGGGAAAAAAAGCGCATGCGCGCATATCTCACAGGCGGACAGACACAAGCGTTACGTCTGTGTAGGGTACAAAAATAATTACAAAATCGCCGATACAGGGTCAACAATGAGCATACGCGCTAAAATACGAAATGCCAACAATTTGTGCCGTTTATGAATCACATACTGTATTGTGGCGTTGTCTGCCGGTGGGATCCGCGCAACCGGTTGTTGAAAATGTTAATTTTGGGTTTTTTTATTTTTATACAAAGCGTTTCTGGCTCTGCAGTCACGCAACCGCGGACATCGTCATCGCTCAGCTGGTAAAAAGCTTCCACTCCCAACCTGCAGAGCCTCTTTTCATGCTCCGCTGCTGCATTCGAACACACAACTGCTGGCCCCAGTTCATTATGTTTCGGATTGCGAATTTCGAGTGCAGAGCTGCGGTGAAACTTTCACTTTTTTGCTTCATGGTGCGGCTGCAAAGATGTTGCAATTGTCGCCCGAAGATAAAATAAGTAACAAGCCGCTCGATGGACTGGAAAAGCTTTCAAGATGAATCAGAAAGCTAAAGCGATCCAATTTAAAATTTATATTCCGTTGGGATTACCGACATTATCTTTGAAAGGAAATAAATAAGATGAGTCTGACAGTTTCACGCTTTTCAAAATTATTCCACGTTTGAAATAAAAAGGCAGGATATTCAACAAAGTATGGAATAACATAAAGAGATCTCTGAACTAAAAACTCAGTACATTTGTTACGAACAACGATAACAAATTTAAATAATTTTATTTTAAATACACGGGGAAAATGAAAACCTTAAATTTGTAGAAACTATACTCTTATTGTTTTTTAAAGCTGCATAAAATTACCTGACTGCGCTTTTTAGAACTATTCTGGTCTATGAATACAATTGCAAAATTGACTAGATACCATCTCCTAATGAGCGTAAACAAACGATTTTAATTTGACTGTTCCCTTAATGAGTGGGGTTTTTCTACCTAAAGCGGTTGCTCTCTTGCAAAGCATTTTCTGACAATTATTGTCATGAGACCTGAACGGATGGCGGGGAAACCAGAGCTATGATGCATAAGTTTGCCCAACTTAAGTTATGTGCGACTCTCATGCTTTTCGAGGTCTCTAATCACTTCGTTTGAATACACATGCATACATATGTACATGCAGAAGAAAGCAAATAAACAGTAGAGTCGATGATTTCAATTACTTAATATTCAACAGAGGCTAAGGCCGATATGCCGGCTAATGTTCAAATCTTAGGCATTCCAGCTTCAAGGTTACTGGACGAAACCCACCATCTCTTTAGGTTTTATTTACATAATACTTAGGCAGTCTTTTGTATATTATTTTTTAAAAATAAAAACCGTGCAATTGGTAGCAATGATTGCAAATAATAATGTATGTTTTTTGTCATTAATTGTAGGTTGCCTCCCAGTAACAAAATGCATATCCTCAGCCTATCCGTGCTGGTGCTGCTGCCGGCGATCGCATTTGCTAGTCTCTGCGACGTTGAACCTAACTCGAACTTCCTGGACAAGCGAATGAACCTATATCAGGGCCAGCAGAACTTCTCTGTCTCCATGCTTGATGTGATCCGGAAAAGCACGCCCAATGAGAATGTCTTCTTTTCGCCGTACAGCACCTACCACGCGCTACTGCTAGCCTATTTCAGTGCCTCTGGGGAGACGGAAAAAGAGCTCGCTAAGGTGCTTCAGCTGAACTGGGCCGACTCCAAGGAGATGGTGCGCAGCGCCTATTTGGTAGAAAAGAAGGACCGTGAAGCCCGCTCGCACAAGATGCCACTCGAGTTCTCATCCGCGGATCGTATTTTCTTTGGCAACAATCTGCATCTGACCCACTGCGGCGAGACGCGTCTGGCTAAGGAGATCGTCAGGATGGACTTCCAAAACAAACCAGATGTGGCGCTCAAGGAGATCAATGACTGGATTGCCAACACGACCCACAACCAGATCCGTGACATGCTCAGTGCCGATGAAATCACATCTGACACCAAATTGGTCCTGGCCAACGCAGCCTATTTGAAGGGCCAGTGGGTTAGCCAGTTCAAGCCGTCAAAGACCGTTCCCATGCCCTTCTACACGTCCGCATCCAATTTCTCCTTTGTGCCCATGATGCAGCAGAAGGGCACCTTTCTGCTAAACACTGATGAACAGTTGCGAGCCCATGTCCTCCAAATGCCCTATCGCACCGTCTTCGAATCGGACGAGCAGCCAGACAGCCAGCCGGATGACAAGTCTGACATCTCTATGGTGCTCATCCTGCCGCCCTTCAACCCCAACTCGCTGGAGGACACTCTTTCGCGACTGAACACCGAGACCCTGGAGCAGTCTCTTAACCAGGCGATGCCTCGCGAGATCGAGGTATCTCTGCCCAAGTTTGAGTTTGAGCAGCGCCTAGAACTGGTTCCAGTAAGTCCACATTATATCCTGTTTAATTATAAACTAAGAGACTCCCCTCATTATTCTAGATCCTAGCCAGAATGGGAGTCACGAAGATCTTTGACAAATCCTCCGCCACCTTTGACGATTTGACATCCGAGTCGATTTCTCTCGGAGATGCCAAACACGTCGCCAAGATCAAGGTGGACGAAGAGGGCAGCACCGCATCGGCTGCTACCGTCCTCTTTACCTACCGCTCGGCCAGGCCAGTGGAGCCCGCCAAGTTCGAGTGCAATCATCCATTCCTTTTCCTCATTTACGATCGCACCTCCAGCTCTGTCCTGTTTACAGGCATCTATCGTGATCCTAAGACACTCAAGCAGTAAATGTAGTGTGTTCGCAATTAACCCAACCAAATTTTGTCTTGACTGTAAATGACATTTTAATCTGTAACTTTAACGATAATAAATTATGCCCATAACAAGAATTTTATTAATATCTGACTATGCTTTCGTAGCGGGAAAAACAATCGCGCGTCTGAATAGAAAACTTTGCTTTTCTTTTGTATTCTGTTCTTTTTTTTCACCTTTTTCTACAACATCTTTTAAAGGTAATAAGGTGAGCACAAATGGAAATAATCAACGGCCATAATGTTCTAAATACCAATCTTGGATAATTTTCAACGATCTCACTTGCTCTTATCCGAAATAAACCACTAATTATTGGTTATATATATATATATAAAAAATGAATATCGAATTGTCGCACATGTGTGACAATATCAATATAATGGATTTATATTTCGCCTTTCGCGTCAAATATCGGCGCAGTATCTATAATTTATGCTTTCGGTCATCTCTCATCAGATAAACGACAAGAATATTTCTTAGACCCCATTAAAACACTTGACCAGATGTTTTGCACAATTTACTAAGTTCTTCATACAAAAGACGCATAAATAATAAAAAATTTACAAAGTTTCATTTTGGGATGCTTCCATTAAGTAAACACTGCTGCTACGTAAAGAAATATGCTTATAAGGATGTTATTTCATATTTAAGGAGCTTCGGGGCAACCTGGACTTACTAGCACGCGTATGTACATATGTCTTTAATAACCGAAAACCGAGAGCTTGGCGACTAAATGAAAACAAAACTAAACGATTGGACAGAAATACGTTGATTGGTTAAGCTACCTGGTTAAATTTGTATGTCATGGCCGAGGTGAAAAGTACTGAAGGCACTTTTTTCTTCCCTAAATTTATGTGGTTTCGTTATGTTGTTTGGCAAGCAAGATATGCTAAATACATGCGATTCCACCATTTTCTTTTTTAGAATAATTAATACAATCCTCCCCATATGCGTGGGTGCTCCTCAAACGAAAACATTGGTATTAGGGTACTACAACTAAATCTTCAAATAATGTGGGGTCGTCATCGGGCAATCTCGTCAAGAGTTCCATGGCTTGCTGTCTAGATGTCATCCGGCGGCATGGCGACAGCGTAGATGGCGAAGCCGATGAACACAATGCCACCCACAATGGTGACAGTGCGCACAGAGATTTTGGAAGCCACCAGACGACCTCCAATCACAGCCAGGCCAGTGCAAATGCAGTGGCCAATAATACCGCCAGCTATAACGCCATAGACGTCCTGCAAAAGGTAATTGTTTTGAATTTGGCTTTTCAACAAACTGCATTTTCAAACCTTGCTGGCTGCGAGAATAATAGTAGTCAGTTGGGAGCGGTCGCCCCACTCGGCCAGGAAGGTCATTGTGAAGGCCTGGGCCAAGATGCGCATAGTGAAGTAAGTGGCGCCGCGTTTTTGTGGACGACGGCGGCCGCTCTCGGCGTCGTTTACCAGTGCAGCGTTTACATCACGGTCCAGCTGCAAGAGAAGATATAGTACTTAAGGATTGCAAGGAACAACGCGGCGCAGATGGCCAATGTCGATGAAAATGTGCGCAAAAAAGGAGGAAAACAGCATATAAAAAGACATTGAACGATTTTTTTGACAGAAAAGTACAACTATTCCTGTTACATGGATGAACCAAAGGAATAAACTTAAATAAAGCAAAATAATAAACGATCACTTCATAACAACATGCAGAGAGAGAAAAATGGGTGACAAATGGGCGCCAATCGAATGGGAGTGTGGAATGGATATAAAGTGTAACAACCTAGTACAGAGGCCACAAAAACCAAATGCCCAAATGACTTAAAGTTAGTTGTAAGAAATAAATCGATGTAAATGTTTTGATTTGTGACTGAGTTCTATGAGTGTTTAGTGTGGATTTGTATTTGTTTTTTTGGGCGAAAAGCACGTGAAACGAACATGATAAAGAAACAACAGTAAGCAGTTGTCGGTTATTGGTTATTATTGCAGCCCCGTCCACATTTACGTATGTTCGATAAATGCTCACAAAACTGGAATTGATTAAGCCATTTTACTTAAATTATTATTATTATTACTTATCAAACAATTTCGTTATCTAATACGATTTTGAATCGTTTAGTATAATTTTTAATCAAGTTTATGATTTGTATCTCTTTATAAAGGCTTATAATATAATATAAAGTCAAACATTTTTCTAGCCGTAACCTACATTTTTATACTATAGATAATTAAAATTTCCCTTAAAGTCTTTTCCGTGACCAAATTTCTTGAAATATTAAAAAGGGACAAGTTGTGGGGTCGGTGGCATCGCAAAGTTGCAAACGAGTTTCCATCGTTTAAACTTAAACAACAAATGTTTAATCAATTCCAGTTTTAAAACACTTAGTCGAACGGAGAACGGTAAGGGGGCTGCCTGGAATTTGGTTTCTGGCCTGACCCGTGCTTTGAGGGCGCCATTAGCCGGTCCGGCCGAGTCCCCGTTCAGGCTTTCATTGAGGCTATGCATGCTATCGTGTCCGGCTAGCGGAGCCCGCGGCTCCAGACTTCCGCCACCCACGGACGGATCGGTGGGATGCCCAGCCTGCTGGGCGGCATCGACGGTGGTGGTTGAGGCGGCCATCGAGTTGGTTTGTTCGGTCTGGGTAGATGATGCCGCCGAGTGGGCCGGGCTACTATGGTAGGTCTTCATCTTGAGCTGTTCGACAATGCGTCCGCCCTCTTTTAAGAACACCTCCGACTCGTGCTGATACCGCTCTGCCTCATCATCGTTGCCAGCTTTATCACAGCTATTTTGCTTACTATTAGAAAGGGTATTATTGTTGTTGTGGCTGCGCTGCTTCCGTTGGCGATGCTGCATGTCGGAGTCGCCATTGGAAGTGGCTGGGGCTGCGATGGAAATGGAGATGTTGCGGCCATGGATGAGAGCCTGCTCGCTGGCATCCTCCTTGTCTGAGTTGCTATTCTTCCGCTTGGCCTCCGCATCGTCATACTTTTTGGTGGCCTTCCGCAGCAACTGATTTTCCAATGAGCCATGTCAAATGCGTTAAATATTTTGATTTTTGTGTATCAATTTGATCGTCGATTACGAGTTCAGGGGCAACGTTAAGTCAATTTTAAAATTTCGTTTTGCATAAAGAAAAAACAATTAAAAATGACATTAGCTAGAGATAATCGTTCTGCAAATTTTGATTTTAATTAATATTCGGGTGGAGTTTTTGGTTTGGCAAAAAAAAGCGTTTCCATATCAAACGATTTTCTGGTTTAGTACGAATTTTCATTGATCGAAAAACTTTCGAAGCTCGCTTGTTGTTTGCTGATATGCACCGGAAATCGTGCAATTAGTCACATAGGCTTCAATGGGTGATCAAATGTGAATGTGAATTTTTAAATGTTTGAATATTAAATATAAAAAAAAAGAAGGGAGATATTCGCAGGATAAAAATGTATAGAATGTGAGGTTTCATTGTCGGTGTGTGTTTTGCAGTTGGAGCGACTTTTGTTTTTAATCATTCGAGATCTATTATCAGGGGTATTTTAGTATGTATTCGTAGAGTTTTCTTTGTTGTGCTTTACAAAAAGTTCTTAATTAGCATGCCATTAAGATATATAATTACAATTATGATCAGCTCGCGGGGTAGTGTATAGGCAAAGACCTTATAATGACAAAATAAGTAACGCCATATGAATTTGTGCACTTCGATTTTTGCCCAGGAATTCTTATTAATTCTAGATTAGTGCGCACACATACGTTCTTGATCTGTGTGTTTACTTACAAATAGAGGAAAAATATTTTTAGATTTTTACGCAATTTAAGTTTATGGACGTCTGTGTTACAGGTTAGTAACTGAGTTTTTGTCGAATAAAGCAAACTAGAGGCGTTATAGCTCAAATAAGACTGGTATGGGTAACCAAAAGCGAAATGAAATATGATCGCTTTGGGCATCGAAGCTTTCATTTTGTCTGTACAAACTCCCAGTCGATATGATAATAATTTTAAAGTAAGAATTCAAACGCAGTAGCTATTAACAAAAGCAGAAAAGTAACTAAAGAGAATAAAATAAAACAAGAACAAGCGAAACTACTTGAAAGTTAAATCTATGGGAACTAGGTAACATATAGCACTACCAATATATATGTACAAGGTATAAGAAAAAAAGACCACTCACTTCATCCTCGCGCTTCCGCAAATCAGTTTGAACTTCTTCTAGCTCCTCCTGAGCATCGGTTGGTTTCATTTTGTAGCCATCGTACAGCATTTTTAAGCCGAATATTAAAAATAATGCAGTTGAGATATAATACGTATAAATCTGTGTGTAAAAAGAAATCGAAAGAAATTAGTTTATGTAGTTTTGATGTATGATCACACATGTATAGTCTATGGATAAAAACCTTTCCAGCAGAAACGAACAGATTGTACATCATTTACATTTTGTGTTATTTAGGCTATTCAAGAATCAACCTTACCTTAGGAATAAAGTTAGCTGCCATGCCAAATACGCATGAGAGTACCGTCATAAGGGCCAAGGCGGCGATGGCACCGCCAAAGACAATTAAACGCGGATGGCGCATGGCCATTATGGCAGCTATAAAGAAAGTCTTATCGCCTAGCTCTGTTAATAGGATAACAGAGATCGATGCGGTGAACGCATCGATAAAGTTTCCCTTCGATTTCGACCGTTCAGTAGATTCCTTTTGTTTATCCGCTATATTGCTTAGGTCCGTGGGTTTGTTTAAATCCACAGGCATATCCAAATCCTGCGGAAAAATAGTTTATAATTCTTTGGGACAGTGAGATAGATTGACCTACGTTCTGTATTCCAGATTTAATCACTGCATTATCCTCCCCATCCGGCTGCGCTTCCGCCGCACAGATCGTGCCAAATGTGA
Organism: Drosophila nikananu; assembly: GCA_008042635.1. Classification (NCBI taxonomy): domain Eukaryota; kingdom Metazoa; phylum Arthropoda; class Insecta; order Diptera; family Drosophilidae; genus Drosophila; species Drosophila nikananu. The sequence goes on from VNJV01017557.1 coordinate 8,525, forward strand.
GCACCACCATCAGAGCCAACGCCATGTGCCATTTGGCTGAGCGCTTCAGGTATACGTTGTGTCTGGTCGTCTGCCAGAAATAGGATTGGTTTTGTGACATCTCGGAGCTGTCTGTAAAAGGGAACGGTTTTTCCTCTAGGCCTGCCTCATGCAACTGTTCTTTATTCTCGGGATATCCGCTCTAGGGTAGTTACGTGTCCGTTACTCTCGACCGACTGAAATGAATGAAGAGAACTAGCTCTGAGTCTCGCTCGCTCACACGGGGTAAATTAAACTGAACAAGGCAAAATGTTTATGGCTAATCGGGCAAAGCAACAAGTGTTCTCCGCGGCACTATTTGTCCGAGGCAAACTGAAAATCACCCGTGTGTCTGTGTTTGGCCAAGTCAAAAATTGGACCCAAGCCGGGCCGGTGTGCAGAGGGGGAAGGTCGGAGCCTAGATAAGCGGTCGGCACTGCGTCAAGTGTCGTCTGATATGGTCAATCAAAGTCACTGCTCTCGGTACAGCCCAGTTGCCGAAACATATATTCCTCGATCCACTAAGAACACGTCGCACGCACGCCGATTCAATACGTCAGAGGCAAAAGCACTTCAGCTTATCGATTAGATAATGGTCACAGAAATTTTTAGGAACTAATGAAACTAATACGTCCTCTAAGTCTGTATATCCAGTTTATCTGGAAAGTTGGGAGGTGCCGTGTCGCCTCCCAAATATTTGTGCTAATCTTCCTAGATCGCAGCTTGTTATCTTTGAAGTTAACCCCCTCCCAAACTTAGATCTCCAAGACGACCTCAAAATGTTGTCAGCGTATTAGTAAAGAGCATTTAATATTTGCTATATCAACATTAAAGCATTAAAATTCAGAAAGCCAAATATTAATGTATAACTATTAAGCAACTTATTTTATTATTTGTATAGGTATGATAATTGAGTTTTTTTTATTGGTCTTATCTTTTGTTAGTGTTGTTGATTTAATGAAAGTGTTAAGTCGAAGTGATAAATATTAAGTAAACTTTGTATTTCAATAAAAGAACCCTTAGAGGGAGGTAGTGTATGTTTATATATTTACGTGACCACAGAACCGCCAAAAGTTATGGGGTAGTTGGCTACTACACATATGTATCTGATAATATATTTTTATTAGTTGTACATGTTCAAGGGTTCCTTTCTTGTTGCGAAAAAGTAGCAAGGTGTGTGAGATTTTTCGTTTTGGTTTATTATACCCTTGCAGGGTATTATAATTTTAGTCAGAAGTCTGCAACGCAGTGAAGGAGACATCTCCGACCCTATAAAGTATATATATTCTTGATCAGCATCAACAGCCGAGTCGATCTAGCCATGTCCGTCTGTCTGTCCGTCCGTTTCTACGCAAACTAGTCCCTCAGTTTTAAAGCTATATGGATGAAACTTTGCAGATAGACTTCTATATGCTCTCACTGCTATATATGTCGGAAAGAGCCGGATCGTCCGACTATATCATATAGCTATATAGGAAAGATCGGTAAATTTTAATGAAAAAAATTATAACTTAGCCAATTTTTACAATATTTGAATAAAATTTGAGAATTTTTGTATTAATTTGTATTATTCTTGAATTTCGGTTTTAATTTGATCAAAATCGGACAACTATGTATATCATATAGCTGTCAAAGGACCGATCAGAAAATTTTGATGAAACAATCTAACTAAGCCATCTTTTCACATATTTTCATAAAATTTGAGACATAGACATGTTGTATTATTCCAGAATTTCGGTTTTAATTTTATTCAAATCGGACCACTATATCATATAGCAGCCATAGGAATATATATATAAATTCATTAAATTCGTTCGCAACATTTTTCGCTCGCAACATTTCTCGTTCGCAACATTTTTCTTTCGCAACATTTACCCTAGTCAGTACCTACCAACCTAGAATACGAAAAAGTCAGAAGGTTTTTTTTCTTCTTCTTACTTACTGCAAGGGTATTTAAACTTCGGCATGCCGAAGTTAGCTTCCTTTCTTGTTTTTAAACTATATCATTGTTATCGTCAACGTATTGACGATAAGCACAGACAGTGTGCGGAAGGCAGGAATTAAAATCCGCTTAAAAATAACCAGATTTTAGAAATCGAATACCTATCAAGTGGTTTGATTTGGTACTTGTAGTTTTTTTTAACCAGATGAAATTGGGAGGAATTTTGCTTCCCTTGGTTAAACCTTTGATTTATATACCTACAGTTAAGTATTGCTCCTAAAATTTCCTGTTAAATTGTAGTTTTAATAGTCTTCTGTCGTAAACTCATGATTTGTTTCCCCATTTCTTAAAACGTTTTTTGGGTGCGCTGACAGTGCTATATTTTTGTTCGCAGCTGAATGTTTTAATACCAATTAGTGTTTTTTTTTTTTAATCTCGGTAGGCAAACGGGCACAAAGGAAAGATTAATCATATTTCATATTATTCAGCTTTGTTTGTAAGATTCTTGAGTAATTTTGACGCGATGACTTTTCTGTGCTTCCCATTTGCTTAAAACCAACATCAAAAGTATTTTCTTTCTGTTCTTGTCAGCATTCTGTATTTATTTATTATACCCTTGCAGGGAGTATTATGATTTTTGTCAGAAGTTTGCAAGGTAGTGATGGAACATTTCCGACCCTATAAAGTATATATGTATGTATACTATTGATCAGCATCAACAGCCGAGTCGATCTAGCCATTTCCGTCTGCCCGTTTCTAAGCAAACTTGTCCCTCAGTTTTGAAGCTTTCTTATTGAAACTATCTGTTTCTCTGTTTCTTAACATATTTTTATCTGTTCAGAGATGGAGCTATTTTCAATTTCGGTTTCAGTTTCATGCAAATCGGATGACTATATTATATAGCAGCCATATGAACGATCGTTAAATGATAAGGGAAATCAAAACTGTGAATGTGAACTGCACCTGTAATACTGTAAACGTTAAAATCGAAATTTTGGTATGTATAAAGGGTTTATATAATTCCGGTTAGTTTTTCGTTTTTATTTTTATAAAATTTGATGAATAATATTATAATGATAAAATTGTAAGCTGCAGGGGTATATAAACTTCGGCGTGCCAAAGCTAGCTTCCTTTCTTGTTGTTTTTAAATTTCTGCCTTTGTTCAGAATTAACGTCACAGAAAGCAAGAGTTGATATTTGCCCAATAAATACAAGATTATCAATAGCCTTTGAAGACGCAAATGGGGATATGAGGACATACAGTGCCCGCTCTTGAAGGCGTATGCGTGGTATGTATTTTTATACCATGTACCGTAGGTACAAAGGTATATTAATTTCGTGCAAATGTATGTAACAGGCAGAAGGAAGCATTTCCGACCCCATAAAGTACATATATTCTTGATCAGCATCAACAGCCAAGTCGATATAGCCATGTCTGTATGTCCGTCTGTGTAAACGCCGAGAGCTCAGCAACTATAAGGGCTAGAGCCACCAAATTCGGTATGTAAGTCGGAATGTTTTGCACGAAGATCAAGTTTGTTTCAGATTTAAAAATAATCAATAAAAACGTTTTGCAGCCGCAAATATTACCATATATCTTTCTTTTTGTGCATAGGCATGCATATGTAGAACATGTATCAATACCGAAAATCTGGTAAAAATCGGGTGAAAAACACAAAAGTTATTTATTTATCAGTGTGCTATCTATTTGGCAGCTAGCAACAGGTGCATCCCAAAAAACAACAACAAAACTGATGAGCGCAAGAAACTAACTCCCGTGCGCAAAAAAGAGAGAAGGGTTATCTCTATCTCTGTCTTGCACACGCGTGTGCATGAGATGGTGGTGGCTTTGCAAAGAGCGAGTTTGTTCAGATTTCTGTAATAGGCAAAAGCGGCGATATATTTTGGTACAGGGTATATAACAGTCGTTCACGAACGACTGTAGGTTTCTTACTGGTTTTAAGTTATGTAAGTTATCATTTTAACTATTTCGAGATAAAAATGTTCTCTTTATTTTACATTTATTTGTATAAAGATACTTCTACTAGAATTCAAGCACAAAATGTTATTTTTCCAATACTACTACTCTATGTACCTCAAAAATGTTTAATATAAGTTTTCGATTTCCTTATATCTATTGTTTACTTGAGCGAGCGTGAACTGTAATCGCTTAGAGTTGTGCCGAGTGGCAAAAATAAAAAAACCCGCGAAAGTAGTCATTATGTAAAAATATGCTGGGACTCAGGCAGCAGTTACGTCTTGCATTACTTCTAATACAGGGTGTGGGTGAGGGCGAAAAGGAAACTGATAACGAAACCATTAATTTAGTGTGGTCGCTTGAACAATATATAACCAAACTGAGCCCTGAACGAACAGCATCCGAAGCAATGCCAATAATAATTAAATAATACGAATACGTACATACATATATCCAGTTCAATTAAATTGAATTCAAATTACAAAAAACAACAGCGTTTATTGCTTCGCAAAATAAACGGAAAACTGGTCGAGAACAGGCAGATAAATCAATTGCCCTATACACACATATGTACATATTAATTATTGCTACGAAAAGTATGTTGTAATGGGTCTTGTTTTCGAATGGCATTGATTTTTATTTCCCTTCTATTTTCGCCAATTTCTATTTTTGTTACCCGTCGGAGAAAATACAACAAAAAGAACGCGTTGCGGCGCGCTGCTGATCACTTTAGCTATAGGGCTTTTCTTTTTTTTTTTTTGTTTAATTTGCACTGCAAAATTATTGGCACAAGGCCACCTGTGTGATCGTTAATTTATTTAGTTAATAACTGCCATATTGTGAATTGTTTAAATGGCGTTTCTCTTGCCATTTAATTGCCTATGGCGGTTTTCCGCCAGAATTAGCTATTTGTGGGTCACAGGTGCTCATCTCTGCCAGACAAACACTTCACCGCTGACGACAGCAAATTGTCAATCCAATGAGAACAATTTGTAATAAACACGAATGACACTCGGTAGAGCTAAGCGGAGTTTGCGATTTTGATGACTCATTTGGGCAAAATTAGCTCGTTATTAAATTAGCCGAATACTTGAGCACAAAAACACACGTCCTTACATTGGGAGAATCACATTGAAAATCGTTATCGTTCTGCTTACATTCAGTGCTGCGAAGCGTTCGAGTGGTAGTTCTGGAAAACGTGGCAAGTTTCGAACAGCTGTTGGCGCGCTTAGTGAGATGGACATTTTATTGAAATTTACTATTTTTATAATTAACGAACTAAAAGTAAAAACAAAAAGGATATTAATGAATTCTTAAAAGTGTTAATCATTTTAATGGGTTCATTTTATTGTATTTATTTTTTGATTGCGATAGCTATACGATAGCTGGACACCCGCTGCAGGAGCGCAAAGAGTCCCATCCCTAACACAATAGAATTCCTTTTTGTGTCGGGCTAATTTCTGTTCGGATTTGTAACTAGACTTACACAAAGCAGACTAGTGAAATGACAGTGCCAAGATGTCGATATCAAAATTATTCGTGAAAGTATTCAACGAGGATATATTCGAGCAGATCGACCAGGATAACCTCTACTCCGACTTGGACGATGACTTGGAGGCCAACTGCTCCACAGTGCCGGAGCCGAAGCCCGCAAAGCTGTCGGAGTTGTCCGTGACCAAGTTGGTATCCCCTCTTTCCGCGTGACGCCTGAATAATGGTAATCCCCTCCTGCAGACAGATGACCATTGTACGAAGCTGGCTAGATGACAAGTTTCAGCAGATCCAGACGGACAGCAACGAAGAAATCCGGCGCCTCTACATGGAGACCGAGAGCCGCATCGGTCCGGATCTGACCATATTCGATGTAGACTATACGACCACCGTGCGAGTGTCCTCGGATCGTCTGGCCCTGCGTTCACAGGGCAGCTTCAATACGGTTCGCGCGAATTGTTGTGTGTACGGCGGCCGATGGATGTATGAGGTAATCACTATTAGCGGGAGTGGGAGTGGCTATGGATTTGGGAGGGCGATTGGTGGTGGATGACCATCGGTCAATGACTCGCCGAGGGGAGTGTGGGTTGCACGTGCGTACTGAGTACCCTTCATTATTTCCAGATCCACCTCCACACCAAGGGCGTCATGCAGATTGGTTGGGCCTCTAATTCCTGCCAGTTTAACGAAAACAGTGGCGTGGGGGATACGAAGTGGAGCTATAGCTACGACGGGAGCAAGCAGCAGATCTGGCATATATCAACCAAAAAGTAAGGCTTTTTTAATTTAAATTTTCTTACCCGGTTCCAAATGGATAAAAAAGCAATTAACGTATGTAATTTATGTAAATTAATTAAAAAAGGAAATCCTTTTCAGGTATGGCGACAAATGGCAGATCGGCGACGTCATTGGCGTAACCATCGATGTTGACAAGGAGCTCATCGAGTACTATCGCAACGGTCGATCGATGGGCGTTGCTTTTAACAAGTTGCAGAAGGGTCCCGGCATCACCTTCTTCGCAGCCATCTCCCTTGGCTACACTCAGGGTATTGAGGCGAACTTTGGCAACCGTCCGTTCATGTATCCGGTTGCTGGTTTCCAACCACTGATGGCCCGTCCCATCCTTAAGTTGAGAAGGGCCAATTTGCTGATGAACTACTTAATCAACCTTGCTGGCATATTCTCAAAGTACAATGCACAATCGGCAGCGTCGCCCCCGAATGACACGGAGGCTCGCGTTTCAACAAAAAAGACGGTTTACTGCATATTCGCCACTTTGCTCATTGAGAAGTTCACGTACGAAATTTTCGATCCGTACATAATCGAGGATGTCCTGCTGAGCAGAATATCGGATATGACCACTCTGGCGGCCGAGAAGGAGAATCGGTACAGTGTTCTTCAGGGACTGTTGTCGCTGTTTTGGAATTATATGGAGGGAGACGAGATCAAGTTTGTGTTGCGCAAGCTGGTAAACGGCCTGCTTGGAACCTTTACACATACGATTCAGGGCCTGGACTTTGAGAAACACCGACAGGCGCTGGGAGCTCTGCACTGTCTCTGCCTGCACGAGCAAACCCGCAAATACCTGCTGGAGCAAAAGCTCTTCAAAAAGCATTGGTAGGTCCTGCCAACTGATTAGAATACCCCGATCTAATTTCGCCTTGTCAGCATTGCTTTTTTCCTTTACATCCATCCGCTGGAGTTCTACATCATGGAGGAGCTTCTGCCAGATAGCATGGCCTGGACGGAGGGCATCGATGGGCCCAAGGATAAGTACTTAACTATAGTGGACAAGGTGCGCAAGGTAACGGAGCCTCTTTACGTGGCGCAGAAGGACTTCCTGTCCACACTTTTAATTAACACGGATGGTACAACGGAGAGTCCGTCCAGTCGCTCCATTTTCCTGACCAAATTGCGTCGCTATGTGTTTGATCTCAGCATGGAACAAAGGGTGGGTGCCGGTGATACCCTTTCGATTTCATTGGAAATTAATTAAACCTGTATCTTTTGCAGCCATTCCATGCGTTTTTCTTCATGCAGTCGAGCATCCAGCATCCTTTGGATGCTCCAGTGGCCCTCGCCTTTGTTTGCATTCTCATTGATCAGGTCCGATCGATGTTCAAGGAGGAGATGCCCAGCAAGAACGTCGAGGTGAACAGCGACTATTTCATCGATGGCTCTCTTGATTATATGCACTTTGATCGCGTGGGAGGTGTCCTGTCCCATTTGCGCAAGGTACACCGGGGCGATATCGATGCCCGGCTCGGAGAGGATCGCACTCAGCAGATATATGATGATGATCGGCAGAACCTACGGGGTAATGAAGTGGGTATGTCTCTTGCCAATTTTAACTATTCGGCAAATTAAAACCCTTACATATATCGTTTTTCCGTACTTGTAAATGTCACCTTACTATGACCTTTCAAACTCAGATACCACCCTTTACTTGCTGGGCGAAAATATTAACAACGTGGCTGTGGTAGGACACGCGCAGGGCGGCAATAATACCTCCACATACACCCACTACTTGAATCCGCGAGCCAATGGTCCTCCAGTCGTAAGCTCCACGCCGGGCAATGCAGACATGGAAGCTAGCCTTTGCGAACTGTTGGATCTCGCCATAATTTTCTACTACTCGGCGGGTCATAAGTACATTGTGAAGATCGCCTCGGTAAGGGATGAGATTGCGGCGCTGAATGAAGTGCTAAAGGAGACGAAGTATTATCGCGAGGATATCGAACGCAAGCTAGTGGCCTTGGAACAGCACGCGACTGTCTGCATGAACGAGAACCATCAGCATGTAATGGGTGAACTTCGGTCAAAGTTCAGTCAGCGCCAGAACGTGTTTGCGGTGAGTTAAAATATAAAAATATTCATATTAGGCCGTAGCCAAACGAATTTATTTTCTTATTCGTTTTACCTTTTTATACCATGTACCGTAGGTACAAAGGTATATTAATTTCGTGCAAATGTATGTAACAGGCAGAATGAACGTTTATTCTTATTACAACTTAAGATATAAAAAACAAAAA
>VNJV01017561.1:0-50508 GCA_008042635.1 Drosophila nikananu
CCAAGTGACTCCCAAGTTGAAAGTTTCGCATGAATTTCAAGTTTCTCGGTGCGGCATCTTCTCTTTTTTTGGGCCATAACATTAAAACAATACTTGGGCCAGAAGAGGAGAAGCTTAGCAATTCTGTGGGTAAGGGTTTTTAGTAAGCGGTATTTGGAGTTGGCCAGGGTATATTCGCGGATCTAAAGCCTTTTAAAGGTAGCAAAATATAAAGAAAACATAGCCTTAAATATAAATACATTTAAACAGATTTTTATAAGTCTTTTCTAGCCTTAAAGTCTGCTTTATGTGTATTAAAGGGTATCCAATGTTTTTTACTTGCCCAAGTATCTTTTTCTTTTTGCTAGTAAGACATTTTCTTTTAAATTAAATGTTTCATAAAAGGAAACATGGAAAATCAAACTTTGCAAATCTGATATCAATCTGGCAAGAGAGCAAAGGAAACGCCTCGATTGAAGTTAGATTGAGCGTTATTTGGGGTTTGCTACCCCTGGATGGTCCTCTCTGACCTGCAGTGTGACATTAATGAGGGGGGGGAAACCCAAAGCTTGGGTGAAAGGGGACATCTGCCAAGTCAGCTTCTGGGGCCACCTTCCTGTTGTAATTGCCGCTGCCGCTTCCACTTGCCTCCTTCTGCTGGTAATGGCTGCTGTAAGAAGTTGTTGCTGCGGCTGCTGCGGTGCCTTTGTAGGTGTTTCCAGGGGTTGGAAAAGTCCGGGAGGTGACCTGCAGCAATTACCAATTTTCTTGTTACATTTTAAAGTACGCCACTGAGACTGCGGGCTGTGCGCGGATGTTCCAGTTTCGCGTTAGTTTGTGTGCTGCTGTGTGTTGCACATTAAGTGCACTTGAGGCATGCAGCTTAAGCTGATGACAGCCGGATGGTGAGGGGGCAGGACGAAGGGTGAAGCCGCCGAAGTGATGACAATGAAGTGCATAATCTTTGTTGTCGTTTGAGGGCGCCCTGGTTGGCCATTAAATGTTCCAGCTTAGAAGCAGGGAAAAGCATTTGCCCACCAGAAGTTGCCATTTTACATAAAATTATTTCTGATTCTGGATTATATGCTGGATATTAAAGTGAGAAAGGTGGTTGAGCTTCAGCTGTGGAAATTGTTAGAGAAATATAATTTAAGTAAACCCTTTCCTAAGCCCCTGAAAGCCCATCTTTCATTCCCCTAACTAACTTATCTTCTTTTCCTTTACTTACAGGTATGTACAGTTCGCTGAACTCCTCTTTAACCATTCCTATAATTCGTAAGTAAAGAAATAAGCTGCTAAGAAGACACATATCACATATCACTCATACGCCGCATAGGCCGTAAGTCGTTGCACCTTGTGAAAAGTGAGGAAAATACAAAATACAGAGGTTAAAAGTAGAAGTGTAGACACGTCAAACACTTGCAAAAAGATGCTTCATTAAAATAATCAGCTACAAAAGTACAGTAAAAGTGACATAAAGCAGGGAAAGGAAAGGAAATATGCGGGAAAGCCAGGAAAACCACCCAGACGGAGGGAGAGACAGTGAGGAATGCGGTTGATGCATGTGTTTGAGGGTCCTTTTTATGCCTTTGCCTCGAATGTAAACAGGCGGCTGCCACTGCAACACTTTCAACGCTTTTCCGACCCCCCGCACCACTTTCCTTTCTTGACACTCATCAAATGCTTCAGTCCAACTTTACCGTCGTCTTTCACTTTTATTCTCCGTGTTGTCTGCTATTTTGCACTAATTAATTATGCAGCAACGGCAACCAACTTGAAATGTAAGGAGATTAAAGCGACTTAAAAGGCATTTATGCGACGCCATGCTGAAAAGAGCAGGCCAGAAAGTGGGGACTGACAACTGTCAGTCTCTCTCCACATTTTCCTTTTACAAAACTGCATGACAAGTTGGAAAATGCCGATGTGCATGTGTGTCCGTGCCTTGTTAAGTCATGTTTACAACGCCCAAGAAGAGCAAACTGGCATCTCAGATTTTGGGGGGGATAACCTAAATAACTGTCTGCTAAAGAAAAACTAGAAATAAGTGGTATTTAATAGAGTTGAGTAAATTAGGAGAAGAAAATAAAGAGATAAGAAATTATTAAGCTCACAATTTTACAAGGAAAATGTAGCTTTCTTGTCTAAATATTCTTAGCTAATTTTCGTAAATGTAATCTATTTAAAAACCCATTCTCCTTCATGGCTTTTTCACTGCCACACCTCGTATTAATTTTCACTTAATTAAAGGCAACAGCGACACAAAAGTTGACACTTATTTTTTGTTGGACAAAAAAAAAGTTATTTATGTATATGAGAATGCTAATTAAGTTACAAAATGTGCTGGCAGCATGAAAATTATAGACAAAAATGTATACATACGTATGTAAGTATGCGACTTAAGTGGGCTTGAAACGACAGCGTCAGAAACAACAAAAAATGGCGATGTGGAAAACTCTTTCCCGTTGAATTTCCACAGCCACAGTGGCAGGTGCCACCCACTCCCACACAGCCTTGAAGCCATTTTTATATATAAGCATATATCTTTTACATATCAACTTGTATATATATATATTTTGCTGTCACGTTTGTGCACAAAGTGTGTGTGTGTGTGTGGTTAAGTGTTCCTGGGGAACACTCACCTGCACACCTGCCCTGCCCTGTCTATGCCAGCGACTTTGTGCTTGCCACTCTTTTTGTTTTTTTCTAAAGGAGTTTTAAATATAATAATGACAAGGCAGCAGAAAAATAATGTCGCGGGCGACAGAGTGTGCCTTTTTAAGTCCAGGTAAATGTTTTTCCATCGTGACATAAAGTTGCAACAATTGAGCGACAGTTGCTGTTGCATGTTTTCGTAGCTTGCATGTCGTGTCGTTGTTGCTAATGAAGGTTCTTTTTGGCAAAGGCAACAAATTGCAGGGGAAATGCCAGGAAAAATAAGGGAATGACAGCAAGGATTTGTGGGGGAGAACATTTTTAATGGGAATTTAATAGGACATTTAGCAAAGAATATTAAATGCTTAATAAGCAAAGTCAGGAACTTTGGATTCCATATTTATACTTTTAAGGGTTTTTTGATCATAACTTGGCCTAAACTTAACCGATTTCAGTCTGGTTTGGTTTTTTCTTCTTAGTTTTAAATGGAGAACTTTTCTGCATTTAAAACTCGATTTCTAATTTTTGGGCAATTTTTGACAATTTTTACGATGTTAAAAAAGGGTACATTTTTCGGCTCAAAAATCGCGAACTTCTTCAGTGGTTTTTTGATCGTTACTTTGCTTAAACTCAACGGATTTCTGTCTGGTTTGGTTTTTTCTTCTTATTTTTTAATGGAGAACTTTTCTGCATTTAAAACTCGATTTCTAATTTTTGGGCAATTTTTGACAATTTTTACGATGTTAAAAAAGGGTACATTTTTCGGCTCAAAAATCGCGAACTTCTTCAGTGGTTTTTTGATCGTAACTTTGCTTAAACTCAACGGATTTCAGTCTGGTTTGGTTTTTTCTTCTTATTTTTTAATGGAGAACTTTTCTGCATTTAAAACTAGATTTCTAATTTTTGGTCAATTTTTGTCAAATTTTGACGATGTTAAAAAAAAGGTAAATTTTTGGCTCAAAAATCGCGAACTTCTTTAGTGGTTTTTTGATCGTAACTTTGCTTAAACTCAACCGATTTCATTTTGGTTTGGTTTTTTCTTCTTATTTTTTAATGGAGAACATTTCTGCATTTAAAGCTCGATTTCTAATTTCTGGCCAATTTTTGACAATTTTGACGATGTAACCCTTTAAATTTTTGTTAAAAAAATTAGTACATTTTTGTCTTTAAAATCACCCTGTGCCGAAGTTAGCTTCTGTTCTTGTTTTAAAATATTTTACAATGACTCTAGGTAGATTTATTAATAAAACATTGTCAGTATCTGTATACTCAATATTTTATTATTTAAAGTTTTCTTTATATTCTTTATTTATTATTCATTCTTACATAGTTTTTGCACGTAATTCTCGTCCAGGAGCTTATATATTTTTCACATTCCATTAAGCGGCGTGTTTTTTGCAAGTCTATCCAACTTTTATTGACGGATTGCATAAAGTATAACACGCTTAACCAACAGTTGATGTCTGCTCTGAATTGAATTGAAAACTTTATGTATGAATATTTAAATTATTTAAATACAATCTCCGCTTTGCTGTCAGCGTTTTAAAGCGTATACGCATATCCACATCCTTTGGCTGCCACCCGCATGTTTACCCCCGGAACAGTGTGCAACACTTTAAAGCTCTTTTGCGGTATCACCAAACTACTGTGCGTGTTTTTATTGCCTTTTCCCAGCGTCCCATGTGGTTTATTACAAATTGATTTTATTATTGTTTTCACTCCCCCATTCCATTACCCCCCCAGCTTTGTTTCCGCCGCTCGCTGGCCGCTGGCGATTTGAAAACTGATTGCAAACACATGATTATCTGACTGCCTGTGTAGCCTCTCATTCCGCACATTTCTCCATTTGAGTGCACAAAGCCACCCGGCGATTGTTTAATTAATTTTATAATGAGTTAATTTTACGCTGGCCAAACCAGAATTTAACATTTTTCGCTCGGCATTTTGGTTGAATATTTTTTCTACATTTCATTTGCATTGGAATTGAAGTCGATTCGGCGGATTCAATTATAAATTCGCTTGCATTTGCATCTGTCAATTTCGCTGTAAATTTTGTGTTGCAAATGGTCTATGAAAACAAATAAAAGTAGCAAAAAATGTACACAAAAAACCACTCAAATATATAAATTCGTGTCAAATTATAGTTCGCGACAGTGTTATTTCGAGTCAAATTCTTTTGGCAGGCAGCCAGTGTGAGGTGAGGTGAGGTTCGTATTCCGATTCAGGTTCGGGTTAGGAGGCTGTAAAATATATTTTTAAAAATATATACACACTCATTTGTTGTGTGAATTAAGATTGTAATCATGTTATAACTAAGTGCATTTTGTGCGCAATCTTTCTTTTTATGAACTTCTTGGGCAATTTAGCATGTGATACAAATGAATCTAAATTGAGATATAAAGTAGGTACTTATTCTTTTGTTTTGAATATTTTATAATTTATATTTCTTTGTGGGGAAATGTTCTGTGCGATTTTAAAAGAGTATTTACAAAACTATTGTTAGCAAAACTGCTTAAACGAATTCCAATCGTCATTACTAGACCACAAAACATGGTAGATAGTTGTCCTGTCTCTTTGGGTATTTCTTGAAGAATCTTTGCAATTTTTCATTTAGAGTTTTCTTGTAAATTCCAACTGTCTCTGCTGGCCGGGTGGATTTTCCGCCTTTTGGCATTCCGCGCTTTTCCGAGCGAGAGAGAGAGAGAAGCCTCGCCAAAAGTTGGTCCTTTTCGACGGCGATTAATGCGCCGCAGAATGAAAGTCTTCCTGCTGCCAAATTCCCTAGAATTTCCTCCCTGTTCGCCTTGCCTTGTCTTGGGGAAATGCCACAAGGTGTAAAATTGAATAATTGAAATGAAGCGAGAGAGCGAGGACAGCACTGTGGGGGGAAAAGCCCAGAAAGAAATGCGCTAAAGTGGGCAACAAAGTTTTTACTTAATTGTGGTTAATTCTGATGGATTTGTGCATAATTGTTGAGTAATTCAATTTGGCAAAACAGGAGGAATGAGTTTAGATAGAAATGTGAACATAATAAAATAATTATGAACAGCATTGTGGCGGGGATAATTATTTATGGGCAAAGATTTACCTGTCCTGTATCCTGGCTTGAGTACAGCTGCCACTCTGCTGATTAGCAATTTGTTTCTTGCATTTGAAAAGTCTAGCTGGAGAATCTTTAAGTTTTTTTTTGAGCCAGCTTAATTTCCTTCAGTTTTCCTACTTCAACCAGCTTTTCCCTCGCTTGGAATCGTTTTCATTTGGCCACAAGGTATGCAACACATTTTCTTTATTAGCCACAAACACTTGCAAGCATTCAAGGCTGGCAGCAGCAACCACCCACAGTTCACGCCCCCTCATCAGGATTTCCCCAGAATTCCCAGCGGTTAAACTTTGGATTTTTTTCCCGCTTTTCCTTCATGCTTTTCTTTGTTTTTTTTCGTTGTTTCTTGCCTTCTGCCTAATGAAATGTGACATTAAGTGGTGATGCTGTTGTTTCTGCTGCCGCTTCAGCTGCCACGCCCATTTTCGCACTCCGCCGCAATGCCGAAAGTGGCGCTCAGTGGCGCAATTTTAATTGTTGCAGCAGCAGCAGCAGTGGCTGTGGCAGTGGCAACAACAAATCGAGTTTGTTTCCCTGATTACTCTACTCCTTTTCCTTTGTTTTCCCCTCTCCGAGCTGCGGTTGTTGAAGCCCCAAAGGCTTTCAGACAAATGCCAGCCAAAAGACGCATAAAAAAATAAATAAAATAAATCTGCAGACAAAAAAAAAGCAAAGCGAAATCTGGAAAATGCAGGAAAAAAAAGGGGGTAGCAGCACAAAAAAAGTTTTTAATTAAAAAGTTTTTGTTAAAATCTATGGAAAACGTCCGAACGGAGAGTTGAGTTGATGAGGGAAAAAAGCTTGGCTCTTTTTTTTGCCTAGTTTTCGGGGGATAAGCAATGAATTCTTGCAGCTGGCTGCGAATAATTAGCCAAGATTAGTAATTGATGGTGGTCACTTGTGGGTGTTTAATAGAAGATAATTAGAGGGGGAGTTTGGAGCTGACAAAAAACAGGTAGGAACAGCACGCTTCCTGGTCATATTATCCTCCGGTTCCTCCGGCAATGCAAATTGAGTTGTTTGCCTTTTATTTATGGGCCCAAAACTACGCTGCTGCATCCATATATTTATGTATATGATGCTGTGCAGTGCCAAGAGTCAAACAGCGAGGCGTGCAATTTAAATGCAATTGTTTATGCCACCACCCATCGCCCCTTCTTCCCTGGGGGAAAAGGTGATGGGGGGATGAGCACGATTAACGTTTGTTTCGCCCACCGAACAATGCGGCGTATACGCAATGTGTGTGTGGGCCACCGAAGGTGTTGTTCTTGTTGCCGCACATAAATTGCAATAGCAACAAGGAACAACAAAGCCCGGACTCGCGCTCACGCACTAATAAATTATTAAATGCATGCAATAAATTTCAAATTAATCGCTGATATTTATCTCTCATTGCGAGGCCATTGTCCGCCGGAGCCGGAGAGTGAGCGAGTGAGTGAGAAGCTCTGCATAATTATGTTGGCCTCAAAATTAACCTCCCCCTTCTGCGCACTTTAATTTTTTTCGTAATTTAATATTTGGTCTCCCTTTAATTGGCGCCGTTGTGACTTCATCTCGCTTTTATTGTTGGCAGTTCATTTTGTTTTTCATGTGCATATATTTATATACATATATCTCTTTTTTCACATTTCTCATTGTTTTTTTCCCTCCTCGATTGTTAATTAAATTATATTGCTGCCGCTTTTCCCGAATATGTGCTGTGGCACATATATTGTTGGGGTTTTTATTTATTTACTCATAATTGTGTTTGTCTCCTCGAATTTGAATGGGAATTTTAAGTAGCTTAACTATTTGTGGCAGGGTTTTGTCAGTTTTTAAATGAATGCTTCTGTTTGTTTTTTTAATTTAATATAAATTTATATAATTATGTTTAATAAGCCTTAAAGTTGCCTCAACTCTAACTCCTGTCTGTTTACCCTTAATTTTCATTGTTAAAATTATGCCATTCTTAGATAAATATTATGTTTAGTAACCCTTTTTGTACTTGCACCTTGGGAATGCCCTTTTTTAACACAACTTAATTAAATTTTACCAACTCAATTGTAAACCCTTTCAAAAAACATACCAATGAGTGGGGAAAAATCAGGCACAGTAAATATTCAAAGCTACGAAATGGCCTGGACCCCTTTCCCCATATTTTCATAATTTTCCTAAAATGCTGTCCCCCTCATCGTCATTGTTATTATCGGACGCAATCATCACAAAGAGCGACCAACAAGCGACAAATATTTCACATTGTTTCTGCCACAGTGGAAACTTTTTTGCCATTTACCATATTGTCCCTGCCCCACACACATCCTTAACGTCCTGCTCGTTCCTCCCTCTCTGCATATCAAACTGAAAATTAACACAATAATGGCCAGACAAAGTCGGGCAGGAGACAAAGGGTGTGGTACAGGGGGAGAGATATGCAAATGGCATAGAAATGTGGTCCAGCTTTCGGTTCTGGCCATGGCTCTTGGTTATGGTTCTGGTCGCAGCCTAGTAGTATCTGCCACATTTTTCGGTTGGCCAGGAGTGGAGGGATGAGGATACGGATACGGTTGCATATAAATTATAACACCGGCGTGTCTATTAAAATGATTGTATCCGCTCGATTATGCACACACAGACAGGCAGACAGGGACAGAGAGTCGGAAAAACTCCCAGCTTTCCCAGCTCTCTGTCTCTTTCTTAACCGCTGGACAAACTTTTCGACTTTTCGCACAAACACTCGCCGGACAAATGGAAATATAGGTTCAGGAGATACATTTGTATCTCAGGGTTCACAAAGAGTGCCTTGTGTTGACTTTGCTGGCTCTCTAATGTGAGAGGAAAGTTTTGGTAGAACAAAGAACCAGCAGTCATGAGGCAGGAAAAATTAATGAAGGTTATTATAGTGAACGGGTTTCTTGGGAAAAATCTAAAATATATTAAAAACAATTTGAAATGTAATACAAGGTTTTTAAATGTTTAAAAAACCTCTTCATAAGTATCTTAAATAAACCTTGAAATTAAATAGCATCTCATGCTAAGTTCACTTCTAATTTTCCTACATTTCTCTCACTGTTTCTCTCTCCTTTTCCAAACCCATTTTCCTACCATTACCGCGGCAGTTGATTTTATGCTATTTTGACAGCTAATTAGTTGCGTGCAAATATGTATGGTTTTGTGTGTGTTCTGTTGTTGTTGAGCCCCGAATTTATTCGCCCCCTTTTTTTGGCTGGGCGGAGTGGCATCGGTGTCGGTGTCGGTGACGTCATATGGAAAATGCAAATGCAAATGCCGTTAGACAACTCTATAAACTAAACAAGGCTATAATTAATCCGCACAGCTACAAAGATGCACAGATAACTGGCAATCAGCTTAGATGCAGGTGGAACCGCAGGCAAAGGTGATGGAGGATGGAGGCAGAAGAGGTGGCTGAGTTTTCCGAGCTAATAAAGTTTCCAGCACACCGCAAAGACAGAGACAGAGAGAGAGAGAGGGAGAGTGTGTGCCTAAAAGTATGCAAAGCCGGCAGTGTGCGTGCGTGTTTGAAGCGCAATTTAAGCTGAAAATTAATGCAGACTGCCAGACAGCTAACCAGCTCTATCTCACTCCCTCCCTCTCTGGGCCTCTGTATACCTGTCTCTTTCAGCTGACCACAAGTGCATCTCTAGCCAGCCCGAGCTGCCATTCAAAATAAATGAGCTAAATAAGCAGGCTGACATGGCTGCAGAGCCAAGGATGCATTAATAAACAAGCCAAGTGCAAAGTTTTCGCTTCTGAGCTTGCTTTAACCATCAATTAAAACGACTCGTTCCTAATTATGTTCGTGTAGAAAATACCTACCCTACCCTACCCTAACCTACCCCTCGTGTCACTTTTCTCGTGTGTCAGCCGCAGAGGCCATAACTTTGTTTGACCAAGTTTGTTTTAAGGTTATATTCCTTGTCTATTCCGGCCTTCCATTGTCTGCCATTTGCCTATTGTTAGCCCACTTGCTATCTTCGAAATTAGTCAAATATTTGTTTTTGCCATTGTCTGTGCGTGTCTTTGCCCAAGAACTGATTTATGCCCCTTGTTTCGCTCGGTGTTATTGATGTGCATAAATCAGGCGAGAGAGAGAGAGAGAGCTAGGCGCCAGATATAGATATATATATATATAGGATATAGGATCTGTAGATATTTGAATGGTGGGGAGCTGCGGAGGAAGGGACTCTTGGCATATGTCAGAATGCCATTCAGCTGAAATGAGTTGATGTCAATAATGACAATGGCCCCAAAACTCCGGGGCAACTAATCGAGCTTAACTGGCGAAAATTGGTTATTTTGATGGGAAATATAAGAAGAAAATGTATTTTTCCCGATATATTAACATTAACGATAATTGATGTTGTCTAATTTTTTTTTTAACTTTATAGCAAACGAAATATTTTTGGCCATTATGAATAATGGTAAAATTTTTAATTTAATCGATTGTTGTATCAATATTTTTGATGTAATTGTATCGATTATTTAGATTGTTTAACTGTTGGTACATTAATAGAATTGCCTTTTAAAAGGTATTAAATATTTCCCTTTAAAATCTAGATTTTTATCGATTAATATAACCAAATATAATGCTATCGATAAATTTGGAAAATGTATATAACTTTACTATCGATAAATTTCAAAATTGTATTTATTTTTATAATAACTTTACTCTTAGTTTTGCTCTCATACAACATAAAAGTTTGTTATGTTTCCCCCAGTGCCTTATCGATTTCAACAATGTCATATTGCAATCGATTACTGCTAAATCGCTTTCCCAAAAATTCCCTTTTTGTAGCGCGTTTTCCCAGCGCCAAACTGCCTGTCAGCAATTCCGACATTTGCATTCCAAAGTCAAACCCAAACAGTTGCCATTATCCCCGGCACTATCCTCCATCCTCCGTCTACCATCCTCCCCTCTGTCGATAGAGAGAGAGCAACTATAACAATTAGAATAATGGCAGCGACAACAACAATAGCAATGGCAAAAAGCTACCAAAAATTATGTGGAAACCAACTTTTCAGCTCCGCGCCAGCACCCAGTTTTGGGCCCCCGAAGCGAGGCAAAAACATGCGTAAATTTATGCTAAACCAAATTGTTATTTAAAACACTAAAACAACGATGCTAGTTTTCTGTCTGTCCGTGAGCTCTGTGCCCGCGTGTGTGTGTGCGTGTGAAATATTAATGTACAGCATTTAAATGATTGCAGTGGATGGAAAATTGTGAACGTTGCTGAGGGGGCAAAGTGCGGTTGACTGATGAACTGGCCTCTGCAGCAGCGGAGAGAGAGATGGCTGCCATGGCAGACACACGCAATGATCTGATTAAACATGGTAATGAAGTAGTCAAAATGTGGTGCAACGTGGCGTATGCGTAATTTCATATATGTACGTATATAGCACACACTCTTGCCCGGAGAAGCCATGTGTGGTGTGGCTGCTAATTTAAATTTACGCGCATCGCCTCGTTTCCATGAGTCGCAGGACAACTCGGCAGGACTTTCAGGAGGCCAAGGGGCATACAGAAAAAGTAAATCCCAGTTGCTGCACACACTCGAAGCTACATACGAACGTTGACGGTGCAGCGCTTTCATATATCCCTTTACGTGTACGTAAAATACCGAAAGCCGCAAGGATTCTGGACACTCGCGCTCTTTATCTTTCTGGCCAGGGCACTCGGATGGGTTTTACTGTTTCCAAATAAAGCTGGGTTATTGAGACAAACTTTTGGTAACAAAATTTAAAATATATCTCAATAATATATTTAAAAGTATATTTTATGGGGATCTCCTTTAGTTTATAACATTTTTAAATAAAGCTTTGTTCTTCTGACGATCTTGGGGGAAAAGTATTTTAAAATATATCTCAAATTTTGAAGCATAGTTTTTGGGGATTTTTGAATAAAGCTTGATTTTTAGTATAAAGCTTGTTTTTTGGTATAAATAAAATAAATTTTAAAATATATATAAAAATACATCCTAGGATAAATGAATTAACAAAATATTATTATTATCCAGTTTTCTTTGCCTATTTCAAACGATTTATACTCATTCTTGTAACACTAGGCGTATGCGTAATATTTTCCATTTAAATTTCAGATTATTTATACCCCGTTTTTCAAAGCTATAGCCTTACTTTTTATGGTCATTAATAAAACCTTGTTGGTATTACTGATTGACAGACTGTGTGCGACATTTAAAACTCCAATAAACTTAAATGTACAAAGAAATATATGCATAGCATCCGCTCTTTAAATTTGTATTTACATTCCCCCCTGTGGATGCAATTTAATTTTCACACAGTTTGGGCATTACTACGATACATATGTGTATATAGGACTATATCGATTTTATTGCCTTTACATCAATGCATTTTTAATGCAGCGAGATTCTGTTTATTTTTCCACTCTGACCAGTTTTTCAGATCGTTTTTTGACCCCCTCCCTCCCAGCTTTATTTATAAACATATAAAAAGAAAAGCATATTGCACGTTATTTGCCGATTTGTTTTAAACCACTTTCAATATTTATTAGCTCCGCTCCCGACTGCATTGTATTTGCATTCCAGCTGGGCCGAACACGTTCTACACTCATTGCCGCACGGGAATACGGCACGTTATGCCATTATTTGTTTTCGCTGATTGCATTTGATTTTTGGCAAACGCCAGACGACCAGTAAAGGCACATATATATAGTACATACATAGTGCCTACATATATATAGATTGGGGTGGCGAAAAAGGAGTAAACCGACTTTGCCGGCCCCGGTTTGTTAGCTAAACAAATACCACACACACAGACACACACGAACTCTGTTCAAGTCTCGATTCCAGTTGAGTTATGCAATTTAAATGCCAGCTGCTGCTGAAACCCAAGAGTTTGGGCCAGTTGATAATGGTTTTATTAGGGCTAAAGTGCGATCCGCACCCAAAAACACACCTTTTACCTTCGACGAGAGCAAACACTTCTTGGTTACCTCGAAAACCAACTAATTAGGCGGGGCTCTCCGACTTGATTTCGGTTCGCACAAATGTTGACCCAAGTACCAGTGTGGCTGTGCGACTGTGTGTGGCCCAATGACCAGAAAGGTCAATAAGTTGCAGAGCAAACTTTTGCACGTGGACGTTGGCTAGCAAGACTTGGCTTGGCCATAACCTCAGCTCACCTAATCCGCCTCCGCAAAATGCACGTAAATTAGCAATTATTTAGTGCGTCACACAGTTCGGTGTGTGCGAGTTTGGAGGATGCCTTGAACTGGCCTCGGCTTGCTGGCTGACCTTTAATAATCTGGTTAATAAAGATAGAAGGCTACAGGGAGAGAAAGTAAGGAACCAACTAAAAATTTTCATATATTTTTTCTTTCTTAAAAATTTATTATAAATAGAGAAAAGAAAATAATCATTTTGTGATGCTACAAAAATCACTAGGGCTATAAAAACCCTTAAATCAACATTTTACCTTCCCAATTTTGTTACCTAGAAAATATCATTGCATACTTTTAGACACAGTTTTCTGTAGTTTTAGGAGCCCTAGTTTCTTATTCACTATTGATAGATATGTTAAAGAATTATTTATTGATCAGAATATACTATAAATAAATATAAATGAAGTATTGATATATTTTTTTGTAAAACCCCTAACAAATATTCTTAATATTTTATATTCAAAACCGAACATAATATCTAAAACCACATTTCTTTCTCCTTTCAGGTAAGTTTGAAAGACAACTCCCACTGCTCAGCATGTTTGTCCTGACCCCTTCGTAAGTGGTGAACACATTTTTGTCCCTTTTTTCTCTCCATCTCCCATTTTTAATATTGTCAAAAACTATTTAATGCATTTTTCTTGCCAAGTTTTTTTTTTTGCCAGCTCCTACTAGGGGGGTCCCCAAACATTTTTCATAGACGTCAAGTTTAAACGACTTCACGAAAATCGCTTAAAGCAGCAAAACGACAAGAATAATGATATTTGCCAGGAATTCGAGACCACAGAGCGAGGGTTAAGGGAAGAAAAAAGGAATACAACAAAAAAATAGAAAGACGGGACCCCAGGAACCCCGAGGGAAAACTTTGACTGCAGAACGAGGCGGGGGACACACGCATATTGGTTTCGTTTATGTACTACTTGCAGCTAAAACTTTACTCAGATTTTTCGAGCAGTATAACTTATATAAGTATACATTTCTCTGCTCCCAAAAAAGCAGTAAAAAAATGAAGTAGAAAAATGGGGAAAACTTTAAACGGCGCCTCAAGACGATCACGATGATGATGATGATGATGTTGAGATGCTGATGAAGAAAGGACCTCACACACACATACACACCCACTGATGCTGTTAAAAAGTTCATAAGCAAAAACTTCTGCAGCACTTTTCCGAAAAAAATGACAGTTGAACTTTTCCCCGACTAACTGCACATTTAGCTGCGCGTTTTTTCCCTCTCAGCCTTTTGCCCTTTTGGCCTTTTCTTTATACATTTCTTTTTTTGAAATGAAATCAAAGCCCGACCACATTTGTATAATGTCTTACAGCGGCCATATAACTCATCAATGGAGGGGGAGGAAAACGTAGAGAAGAGAACATTTTAATACATTAGGTAAACACACAGCTCAATGCGAAAAGTTTGCAAATATTTTCTGCTTGATTCTGCCAGCTTCAATAATAATATTCCACAGTCACGAAACGTAACGAAAGAAAGTCTCTGGCTACCAAAAAGTGGGCAAAAGTTTCTTCATTTAAAAAATGCACTTGTTGATTTATTGAAATTAATATTGCCAGACTCTCGCTTGTGTCTGTGCAGGCAGGTGGGCAATGAAAACTCCAACCGGAAACTAATCAAGTTAAGTGTTAAGGGAGGCCTGAAAGTCGTATATCAAAGCCAAATGTAATTGGAAGTTAAAAGCTGCAAGGGTTACTCCAAAGTCGGCCACAAATCGAAGTTAATCCACTTAGGATCCACACACAAATTGTAAACAATATATGGAGAGAGACTAAGCTAATTCAGTTTTTGGCATAAATTCCAAAAGGAAGTAGCCATATTTCCCAAAATATCTTGTGTCACTTTGAAGAGCAACTTGTAAGCCAATAAAGCCATACAAGCTGAGGCTTCCTCTCTTCACCCGAAAGAATATAAAAATCTGAAATGCATGACAAACAAAAACTGCCAGACAACAGATTCATTCTTTTGAGTAGCGTAAAATATTATGGTAAATTTTTGATTAATTGCTCTGTCACACAGCCCGGTTCCTGCTTAAAGCCAAGTGAGTTGACATTCGAGGCAGCAGCAGCACGAAGACAACAATTTGAAAATATTAAAAAAGTTTTCACTTGACATGTTATTGACTTGTTAAAATGTTTGACTCGCTGTGTCTCTCTCTTGCCTTAATATCATTTCTATTTTTCCCCCATCGACGGGGTAGTTTCTTTGGCAGTTTTTCCTGTACATTTTCCCTGTCTTCTCTTCTCCTTTTCTAACGTTTTTTTTTGGGTGCTGCTTGGGCTGCTTATTTATTTATAATGTGGGACTCACTTGGTTATTCAAGCCACGTTTTTGCCCCATGCACGAAAATTGCATTGGCCGGGCCAAAGGACTCGCGTCCTTTTCCCGGCACCCGGGGTTGTCGCTGTACCGAACGAATGGATCAAACTTGTGTATAATTCGCTGAGGGTTGAAAATAATGTCGACTAGACTTTTATTAGACACAGGCTCTGCGCTGCAGCATCTCTTGTTGATTCTTCTCTTTTTTTTTGCTGTGTCCTGTGTCTTTTCCAAAATTGGCAAGAAAAGGCAAAGCGTTTGGGCAAAAAACTTTGTTCCAAGGAGGGGAAAGCAGGACAAAAAAAAAAGAAGTAAAAATGGTAACCCAGGCACGAATTTCCATCGTCTAGCCGTTGAAAAAATGTCTCCGGAGTATGTGGGGCCGCCATGTGCTCTATATGTAGATGCTGTTTATTTGACAGAGCATGAAAAATGCATGTGGATTTTGTGATCAGCGGCTGAGGCTCAATAAGGGATGTGGCTTTTCCTGGAGTTTCCAGCTGGATAACTTAAAAATCCTTTGTTTGCCAAAAGGTAATAAAATAATGCATATTTTTGGAGTGGTAACCACGTAATTCTCTCCCCATTTTCATTAAAAATAAATTCTAGCAAAAAGTCATATGAAATAAATGCTTTTCTGAGTCCATAATTGCATATATTTTGTACATCTCTAAGCTCGCTCTGCATATCTTTCAGCAAATTGTCAAATTTCGCTTAAATCCCCTCGTCTTTTGTTTCTCTAAACCCCAACCGAATCGCATAACTTGTCACATTCTCCACACTTTTCCCAAGGAAATCGGAAACCCTTGCAGCAGCTTTATGCTTGTCAACATATTTTCTAAGCTGCGCCAACAAAATGGCGTCCGTGCTGGAAAAGTAACAACAAAAGGACGATACCATAACTGTTATCTAAAGCTTTTTGCCTTCGGAAGACAACTGGGGACAGCACAAGGAGCACAAAAGTAGAAAAAATGCGCAGAAAAGTAGTAAATTTTACGCGCATTATTTAAATTTACTTGCGTCTAATGTAAATTTACATTTTCTCTTTGCCCGGCAAAGGAAAATAAGGAAATCCCCCAGAGCTGCAAAGTAAGTAAGCTTCCATGTGTGTGTGCTGGTGGCGCATGGGGTTCACTTCCAAAAGTGGCAGCCACAGGCGGGATTCGTGCATTGTTGCTGCCACTTTTCCTCGCTTTTTTGCTTCTTTTTTTTCTATTCTCACAGCAAAGACGCAGTAAACAAGTGCACGAAAACAAAACAAATCTCTTGAGAGCAGGGCAGGAACAAAAAATAACTAAAAAATAAAGGAAAAGAAACGGAATGGAAAGCTGAGAAAGGAATTTATGTGCGAGTGGATGGGATTTTCCACAGGAGCTGACTAAAAACTCTGCCAGAATTTGTGGTTCCTGCTGCTGCTTATCGGGAAAATATCGGAAGGCCACAGCACCAAAATAGCAATTCAGGATTGGGTTTGTTTTTCCTGAACGTCTGACTGTCTGCTTGTCAGTTAGTCAGTCGTTTGCTGTCATTGTCTGGACTCCATGGATGTGGATGTGGATGTGGATGGGAACGTGGATGCGGATGCGGATGTCCTCGAACCTGGGCTTGACTGATTTTTTCCACTCATTTGTCGTCTGTCAGTTTTTGGCGCGTTGACTTCGCGCTGTCATTGTTCGGCATGCCAGTGTTGCATACTTAATTTTTTTAAGTATTTTTATACTCTACATTAGGGTATTTAGTGGATTTATAGATGATGTAACATAAGATGTAAATTTATAAATTAGATCTACAACTTCTTCAATAGGATCACAAACTTAGAAAGTACCTATTTTTAACCTACCAGCAGATGGCAAGGTAACACTCTGCACTTCTGACCCAACTGCAACAAGCTTGATCACACTTTCCGTGCTGTAAAATGATTAAATTCCTTTTGCAATCATTTCAGAATATATTTAATCTAACAACTGAGTCGCGAGCATCTCTATTTGAGTAATTCTACATTTCATTTGTCTTGTTCGGCTTTCAATATTTGTAAAACGCTCGGAAGTTTCTATTTCCCCCCTAACAAAATGGCCGAAAAAAAAACCTGGCCAAGCCGAGTTGATTGCTTTTTCGTGTTTTTATTTGGCATATACAATATGGTACTGGGCACAAAGCTATTTCAACCCGTGGAGTAGGTGGAAGGCGGACTTAAAGCCGGCCATTCGTGGCTGGAAAATGTATATAAGAACATAGTATATACGTATTTATTTCGACCATTAGCATTTCACGCGCCGTGTGCCGACAGTTTTTGCCAGCAGCTTGCCATAAATTCTAATAACTCAGAGTTTAACATAAATTACCAGAGCGCATAATTAAAATGGCCAAAAGTGGGAGCACTCTCTTGCCCTTCGGCTAGAGAGCAGTGCAAATAATTGAAATTAAATGACATAAACATAAACTTTAAACCGAGAGGAGACGAGAAGAAGCCGCAGAAACCAAACAGTTGGAATGCAATCCACACACAGAGATCCACACACAAAAATAAAAGTAAATTAAACTGTCATATGTTCCAGGAGCAGCAGACAGCAGGACGAGTCGAGTGTCCCTTGTCCAGCGGCCACTGTCCTGTCTGCCTTCCACTGACTGTTGGCTCATCTGTCAGTGTGCGAAGATATGTTGAAATACGCCGCGTGTCATGATAAAGTATGTCGAGTGTGGAAGCGGAAGTAAGAGGAAGACTGCCGACGCGGGATGTGGAAAGTGTGGCGTGTGGCGGCGAGTGGGAGGAGTGTGCAGATTGGAGTGTGGCAGTGGTAATGAAAGCTGCAAACAGCTACAGTGTGGCCAACTAGATTTATAGAGGGGACGCAGGGACGGACAACGAAATAACAACAAAAAAAAAAAAAGCATAAAAAGCGCAGACAACTTTCTGTTGATAATTAAGAATAAATGCGAAAACGTTTCAAGCGCCACACACACAAAATAAATAAATAACTGTGAGGGGGCGGCATTCCCATCCCATTCTTGTTTATAAATCGAGCATGGCAGCTTTATATATAAATTGTTTGTTAAACAAAAAGCGCTCTTAAAGAGATATTTTTGGACTTGCTGGACTTGTCGTCGCCGCAGCACTCAGAAAACAAAATTCTTTCCTGGCTGCCGGCCAAAAAACGAGACACAACAGCTGCAATAACAACAACAAATATAAAATACGAAAAAAATCAATCTTTTGTGGCATTTGCCAGGAACTAGATTTCCCTCGACAACAGAACAGGAAAAAAGAAGCAGTTCATGCGGCAAGACGACGAGCCAGAACCAAATTTTCGACTCGACGAACGTTGCAGGAACAAAAAATTAGAAAATAAAATGAGGCCTTAGCCAAATAAAACGGGGCATGTGAAGTATTGCGGCATGGGAAAAACTGAAGGGAAATAAACCGGAAAGGCGGTGAGGGGCTACAGGGGGAGTCATGTAAATTGAGTGGGATGTATTTGCAGTTTAGTCAAGTTTATGCAAATCAGTCTTGTTACTGTTAAAGTTGGGCTCTCTTGTCCGTAAACCGAAGAATTTATTGCGGCAGGATAAAGAACTGACTGAGATATGAAAGCAGACTGTGTGAGTTTAATGGCCTAAACTTGGAAGAAGTTTAAGTGAAGAACACACTTATTAAAGCTTAAATTTACTTAATTTTGAAGCTGGAATAGTTGCCTAGTTTCTTAAGTTATATTTTCTCCCGTTCACTGATCACATTTCGAGTTGGTTTCAGTTGCTTCTGCTTTCCAAGTCACTAGCTGGCTTGTTGCTTCACTTCCTTGCGCTGAAAAGCCTTTCAAATGTAAAGGACGACCCCCTTTATTTCTTTTTTTGTGGAAACCCCCCGCATCTCCGACCCACTCCATTTACTGCATACTTTCGTAAGCCAAAAAGTATACTTGACATTTTTTTATTCCAACTGCAGCTCAAAGCGAGAAAATATTTCAAATACGAAGCCTGACCGCAGAAAGTACTTCAGCGGGTGAACTTTTCAAGAACTTCTGGGTTCTCGTTCTCTAATAACAGGAATAGAGGAATACATAATAATAAAGCAAAGCGTTTGTGCAAATAAATATGCAGCACTTGAAATTACTTGCGATGAACTGACGATGAGGATGACGATGGCGAATCCTCAATCAGGACATCTAAATAACGGCGGGGCTGCTGATGACCCCAAACTCAATTTTCAGCAGCCCGCAACTCAATTGTCAATGAATAAATTTTTCTTTGGCCAGGGAAACGTACTCATTCCCCTTTTCCTCTCTTTCCCTCGCTTTCCCTCAGCTTAAATTGAGTTGAGTCCTGGCCTCAGTTTCGGTTTGGTCGGTAGTCCAAATCCATTATCCTTATCGGAGCACGGCCATCGGCGTTCGGTCGCGAAACTTTTGCTGTCCCATTATTTCTACTTGCGTTTCGTTTCGTTTTCATTTCCCATCTCGACGCTGCGTGTATTTCCCCGACTTTGGCATTTCCACTTGCGTTCTTTTTTTGGTCCCACTCTTCTTTTTTTTGGAAATTAATGACGCAAACGGCCGGAAAATTTAGTAACTTTTAGTCATGGCGTGTGGATGATTCGCTGGCTTCCTACCGCTCATCAGCCGGATAACCATGAAATGTATGCGCTCCACCCAATGAAATCGATATTTATGAGCCTTAGTCTCTCACTCTCCCAGCGGTGCGTGCGAGTGGCGAAATGGATTGGATGTGTTTGGGATTGGGATTGGAATTGGGAGGATTGGCATCTCTGAATCTCTGGAGCTTAATAAATTAAGAAAGCGAGAAGTTGTTTTGGTTTTTATTAAAAAGTTTAGCACGCTTGTTGTTTTGTCTTTGTTTTCTTTTTGGAAATATGTTCGGGGGAGGTTAGAAATATGGGGGGAAAAAATATACAAATCAACAAAGTGTCAAAGTTGCAGAGAAAACTATAAATGTAGTATAGGTATATGGGTGAAGTTTGTTTTAGAGGTGGAAAATACAGAAAAATTGCAGTGGCCTTTAATTGAATTAAATTTTATTATGAAAAAAGCTCCCCACTTTCAAATTTCAAGCACCGGGGTGCTCTCCAATTTCCGAAACCGCCGCATTGATGAGGCAACAACACGAGCTCTGCCTCAGTTTTTGGGCCAAATTACGCCCCCACGCCCACACAGGGACAATATCAAAAGCCAATTAGCATACATTTTCATGAGCACACATCGAAAAAGAGAGAGATGGGAGGTGCACCCAGCGAAAAGAGGGCAGTTGACAAAATCAAACAACGAACCGAACAATTTTCACAGCACTTTAAACGTATTCATGGCATCCAGAAGCCCAAGGAGGAGCATTCAGCATCCATGATGATGATGATGATGATGGCATGTCAACAAGAGAATTTCCCATTTTGTTTGCTCACTCACATTCACATTCCACATCCACATCCACGAAGCAGCCATGGAGCAGCCATGGAGCAGCCATGGGGCATCCATGGCGGATGGAGTGGACAAGTCAACGGAACTATTTGCTCCACTCCCCGGGAACTACTACTACCCAGCCCTGGGTTCCTATATCAAATTAACAAAACAAACGGACCGGCAGCAGCAGCAGCAGAAGATCCCTCTGTTGGAACTTAGAAAACTACTTGAAGCAGCAAAATAAACTAATAAGCAAACTGAATGAATGCCGGGGCCAGAAAAGAGAGAATAAAGCTGATGCCTGCGTGTCGTGTCCTTGTCCCTGCCTTTCCCTAGCCCTGCGCCTTTGCCGAGTTTCAGCCAACAACAATGGCCAACATTCGGGGGTCCAAAACAAGCTGCTTTTGGCCTCGTCTTAATAAGATAAATAGGCACTTGAGTGCAACTTCTGCTTCAGCTTCTGCTGCTGCTGCTGGGAAAAACTTGACTGGTTCTTTGGGAGGGTCGCCTCCTGTTCAATATTTTGTTTGTTAATGATGAGCAAAGTTTGCCGCATTTTGGTTTTCACTTTTCTGCCGATCCAAGCAAAATTGTACCGACTTTAATGTTCCTGTTGGCCTTTGGTAAAATGGAATATGCTCCTCTGATTTATGGTCAAGAGGTTTGCAGGCAGGAAGGCAGGCATTCAGGGCTTTTTGCTAAACAAACTACTTTCCATAAATCTCCAAAGCTAGTAAATTTGTTTTCTTTAAAAGCAAAATTAGCAATGGCAGCTTTAAGCGGTGGTAATTTTCTACAAATGTGTATCGGGTTGAGGTTTAACTTTGTTGGGAAATTGTTTTAGTTATTAAATTAGAAGCAAGTTAAAGGCGATGTCAACTTGTATGTTATGATATTTGTGAGGTTTTGTTTTATAGCAGCTAAAATTTAAATAAATTCTATCACAAAATATTTACAAATTAAATTCTTACACGGTTTCCCTTCTAGTTTAGAGATGTGCTCTCAGTTTTCTCAGCTTTCTTCCTTGGTGATTATAACTTCCACTTGATTGGCTTTTTCAACTCCCGCCTCTTTCTCCAATTCTCTCCATTTAAATACCGCTTACAGCTTTCCCAGTGAATATCAGCTTGCACCTTGACTGGGCTCCTTGGACTCAACTTCGCCTCCACTTGGCCACTGTGTACTCCAATTACGAGGGAGTCGGAATGCAACTGCCGGGGAATTGTCATTACTTTGGCACCGTGATTTACACTTCAAAAGCCGCCGCGAATCCTTTGAGAGCATTTCTTACACTCTTTTGGCGCTTCGAATTCGCTTTCTATGGCATCCACTTCGCGCTCGTCAATTGCAATTTTTCATTTTATATGCCAAGGGGACGCGGAAGCTGATAGCCCAAGGAAATTCTCAGAGTCCCAGTTGTCTTCTCTCGTATTTTTTTTGTCCTTCTCTTCCTTGTGATCCTGCACCGGCAATAAAATCAGCAGCTCCGCATTTGATTTGGCAACTTGGGAAATGAAAAATATGCACTGAGCGGTAATATTTAAAAATTTTATTAGATTTTTATGGGGAATCATTTTTAATGAAATTTAAAATCCTTTTTAAAGGAGTCTGCAAAGCACTTTGCTTTGTTTTACTTACTTTTAGATTTATGTTTGGTTGATTTGAGTTCCCTCTTAAATCCTTTAAACCTTTTATATTTCCCATTCAATGTGTCACATATTATCTCCCCGTGTATTTGCGGAATGCCACTTGTAAAAATATTGGCATAAATTATGAAGCTGCCTTGGCTCTCGACGCACGAAGCCAAAAGGCGAAATGTTTCCGCTTAATAAGGCTTTCCGCTTCCGCTTCTGGCCGCCGCTTCCTTCCTTCCGCCCACGCACACACACACACACATACACTTACACATTTATACACTCGAAGTTGCCACTTCGCCGCATCCTTATCCTCACCCTCCACGCCTGATCCTTGGACTTCCCTACTTTGTATGCATCACAGGCGGTTTTGCGGCCGTCTCTCGGTCTCTCCGGTCGCCTCCATTTATCTGCTCCATTGTTAAGCTCGTTGTCAGCGCTCGGCAATTGATAATGATTATAATGGTCCCCTCACCCACTACCTCCTCCCGACTACTTACATTACAATGCACTTGCCACGGGTGGTGGCGCCACCCACAGAAGCAGAAACCCTGCGAAAAGCACCCATTCAATGAATAGATGGCAATTTCTTTCAAAGCGCATGCAAATGACTTTGGATTTTAATTAAAAAGCAAGTGGCCTGTGCAGTGCATTTGATGAGCTTGATGCTGGGGCAAAGACGATGATGATGGGTGTCCTGTTTCCCTGGCGGAATTTTTTTTATCCATCCCTCTAGCCAGAATATGTCACTGGAAAAATTAGAACCTAGATTCAAGGATTAATATGTGAGGAAAAATATACTTCGGTTTTTACCCTAACATTCCTCTGAATTGGTTTTTGCCATGTTTGAAGTGTATTTAAATATGAATTGATTTATAAAAGAAAATATAAATATAAATTATATTTTTCTCTCTCTGCATGGCAGGGATATAAAAATAAGGACACTGCTGCCTTTGTATTTTCTGCGGACGAGCCTAAAATGCTTTCAAAATAAAGTCAATGATTTCCTCTTCATCTCCCTGGCTCTCGTTTCCTTTCTCTTTTGCATATTTTTTTGTTTTATGAATTATGCTGGCAATTATGCAGGCAAAGGCAACAATAACTAACACACACACACACACACACAGGAAGGACATGACAAAGGAACAGAAGAAGGCTGCAAAAAGGGTTGAGCCACACTTCCTTTTGGGGACGGAACTCTGGTCCCAAGTTGCTTTCGGTTTATTGAACCTGTTTAATTAAGCGTAAAATGTCCCCCATTATTTGTCATCTCGCTTACACAAATTTTATGTATTTTCTCCTCTGCCTATTTCTATTCCCTTTGTATTTTTGGAATTTTAAGGTTGTTTTCTTGCTTGTTTTCTTCTTGTTGCATAATTAGCAACAGATGGCAGAAATTTCTGCCAAAAATTGTGGCCGGGCATCAAATCAAGCGAGGGAGAGAGGCCATAAAAAAGGAGGATTTTATTGAATTGAAATTATTGTTTGGATAAATATTAAATGCATAAATTAAAGAAGAAAACTAGGATACAATTCTTAACGATTTGGAAATTAATTTGAAAAGGAAAGAGGCATTTTGAGGGGTTTAATTTTCTTTGTTACTTTGAAGACAAGAACTTTGATCAAATTATCTAATTTAAATACTGGAACCTCTCTTCCATGGACTGTTTTAAATACTTCCTTTTAAATTAATTATTTAAGTTCAATATTTCTTAAAACTAACCATGAAATTTTCCCCTTCTTTTCTCTTTCCAGGTGAGTTTACTGCTTCAATTCCTTCAATTATTGCGAATTATCCCTCAAAACCATCCAAGAGTAAGTCAGGAGAATATGTGCTCCACTCGAAGGAATTATCCTTAGCCTTGCACATATGCTAAGGCTGCCAAAAGAAGAAAAATCGGGGAAGTCAAGAAGGATTCTAGCATTTCATTTTCTACTTTTCTTTCCTGTTTTTTTGTTTGTTTTTTTTTTCGCTGCATTTTATGGCAATGCGACACGCGATGCTGCGGCAACACCAACACACTCAGGCACACTCACACCTCGTGGCAGAAATTTTGCGCCATAAATAAAATTAAAGGTGGTGTGTGATGTGTGTGTGTGTATTTTCTGCTGAGGTGAGCGACTGGCAAAATGTAATTAGAATTGTACAGTGCGGTTAATATTTCCGCCCACTTGAGTGTGAGTGAGAGGACAAGGGCGGGTGCGAGTGTGGGTTATATAAAACAATGCCCACAATGCGACTCCTGGCTCCCTGTTTCCCCCACCAACGCTTCTGTCGCAATTTTCCCTCGCCTGCTGCGTGTAAAATGCAAACGCGTCGCGTGTCAAACGCTCGTTTTAATTCCAACCTCCTGCCACCTGCCACCGGCCACCCACCCACTCTCACACACACACAACACCACCACCCACTTGAGGCCAGACATTTGCAGCATTTCTTTGGGCTTGTTTTACAATAATCAAGACGAGGCCACCGCCGCCGCCCTGCTTGGTGTATAAAATTAATTTTATTTACCTTTTTTCCTTCCTTTTATTTTTTTGTTTTGTGTTTTAAGAGGTATAGCCTTAAAAAAATAAGAGTTTGTTATTTTTCTTATTATATTATATAACATTTGGTTTACAAATTGTTGAGCTCATAAATATTGTATCTTTAAATATTGTTATATATATTTTAAAAGGAAAATTGCTTTAGAAAACCTGAACTAATGCTGCATATTTCATTAATTCCGAAGAACCTTTTCCAAGCCCTTGCCCTTTTAGGTATGCAATACTTTCAATGTGACAAACCCTCGCTTGCCGGGTATTTCATAGTCGACTCAATATTTTCCTTCTTGTTTATTTTTATTCTTCATTTTGCTGGGTGCTTGTTTTCAGCCTGGAGCCACTTTCGGGTTGCCCAGTCTCGACCTTCAAGTGGCTACTTTTATTTTATTTTTCTCTTTCTTGGCTTTTCATTCTAGCCTGTGTGTTGTTGCTTCTGCTGTTGTGCTGCGTTACGTGCGCATGTAATTAGTGCCATTTCTCGCAGTCTAATTGGAAAATTAACATATGAAGTGTTTGTGTTTGTTGTGTTTGGCCCAGAAGGAAATGCGAGAAAAACTCGTCCCAAATGGATGTGTAATGGCACTTGAACTTGGATAGCATTCAAGGAAATAACAGCTTTAAAGCGGGGAGTGTAGAAGATGATGAGGTGCATAGAGGACATTTTTAATTAAAAATATTTGTAGGTTGTTCATTAATCAAAATACAAAAGCTTAATTTTGAGTTAAATTGAGTGTTTTATGATATTTTTAGCTCTACTTTCATAAGAAGTAATTTGTAATGAAGTATTTTTGATGTATTTTAAAAAGAAAACCTTACTTAAAGTCATTTTAACTAAGGTACAATCTAATTTAAAGACCTTTTTAGGTTTTTTTTCCTTTATAAACCATTTTCTTCCTTTGTTTACTGCATATTAAAGTCACCTCTGTTTTGTGTTATTTTCCACTTCATGTGGCAACTTTAAAAAATAACTCACTCGCTGTGTGGGAAACTAACAAAGCAGCATTCCATGCCCGAATCCTGTCACAGGCACTCCGCTCTTGCCACGGCCCCTAAACGCTGAGAGACAGACAAGTTGTAAAATATATAAAAATTTCATAATACTCTTAGTGGAAAAATGTGCCACAACATCTTCCTGTCTTCCGCTTTTCATATATTTATTTTTGTTATATTTTTTTGTGCTGCTTTGTTGTTGTCGCCTGGACTCTCTTGTCTGCAGATTTTATCTGCCCACTTTTCCCCCCTCGAGTGTTGCTTTTGTTGTTGCGGTTATCATACTTGTTGGCATTTTGGGTTATTGTTGTTTTCTACTGCTGCTGCTGCTGCTGCTCTTGTTGCGGCTTGTCCACGCCCCGAGACTAACTGCACCGCTCCACCCCCGAAAAAAACCCAGCCACCCAAAGCCACCTTCAACCCCGACGATGTATGTGTAGCATATAAAGCAAATTTTTATGAAGAGTCAGAGAAAGCTGCAACATATTCAGACATTCCTGCCTTATTTTTCTGTTTTCCTCCTCCGGCTGGGAAATTTAATAAGAGCGAGACGGCGGAGCAAAGAAATGTTGCGGCCAGGTCATAAAATTACACGTTGAGCGTTGAGTTTGGAGTTTCTTCCTAGGTATTTCAGGTATTTATTGGTCTACTAAGTGGGCTCTAAATTTGACTTATGCGTTCGCTTTCCTTATTTTTATTTCGTTTCGGCGCATAATTTATGCACAAGTCTCGAGGTCGGAGGTCGTAAAAGTGGGCGGCCGCCCCTCTAAGGATGGGCATATCCTGGGGTCCAGTGGTATTAAGTTCTGCCCAACAGGGCGCAATAAAATCAAATCAACGTGACGACATTTCAGTTTACATCTCTCAGTGGGGGAGAAGTTTGCTTCGGGTGGGACAATAAAACGCACCAAATTTAAATTAAAAATCAATTGGAACAGTGGGCACAGGAAATGGGATTTGCCAAAAGATTCGGAAGATACACCAACAGGAAGTCGTGGAGAGAAATAAATTGAAAAGAAGATCCAAATTTAAAGGAGGTATCTCTGAATTGTAAACTATTCATTGTGTTCTCAAAATTAATGTCTTACAACAAAGAACTGTCTGTATTGTGTCTTTGCTTAATGTACAATCAACTTTTAAACGTTTTTAAAAATATAAAAAGTATCCTTAAAGTGGAATAAATATTTTTATATCATTCCTTAATCTTCAGCCTAAGTTTATATATATTTCTAAAAATTTTATTAGGTTTATTAACCCACTTTAAACCCTGTTTATTTCTCTCAACTGTATGTATTCCTTTGTCTTTTTTCTTATTTTCTTATGGCCATTTCCATTTCCGTTTTCCCGCTGATGTCCCTCTGTTCTTCCTCTCCCCCCTTAAAGTGTCACATAAAATCGCAAATTACAGTGTTTGACCAATTCCCCTTTCCATTTGGATTTGTATTCGCCCCTTTGGTCCCCTTGGCCATATCTTTTGGCTCTTTGTAGCAACTTTTGCCATTGGCCATTATTTTTGCTTTTGGCTTGGCTTGCGCTTTGTCAGTTGTTAACCGTTATTTAATGCACATTTAATTTAGTCGTAAATAGAGGGAGAGACGGGTTGGGGAGAGATAGCCACCCCCCAGGACTTCCTTCTGACTGTTTCCTTGATCAAATGATACGCCGGGGAGTGGTTGCTGTTGGTCTCCTTTCACGGTTTTGGAGACATAAAATTTCAAAAGTCGCCCGCATCTCAAATCGCCTTTCAATTCGCTGCGTTTTGATACCCTTTCTAAATAGTATATTGGTTGTTATAAAGGATTTAAAACTCTAAAAAAAGGACACTCTGTGGATAAATTCTATGGGGTATCCCCTAGTCAGGATATAGTTGTTCTCTCCCCTTTTGTTTTATCTCTCGCCAGGCTGGCTGGCCTTCGACAGTAATTAACTAAATACAGCTTTTGTAATGCCATCCGTGGGGAGTTGTGGGCGTGGCTGGAGCACGCACATGTGCGGAATAAATCAAAGCGTTTGGGTCCACAAAACAAAAACGGGGAATGGGTTTCGCTCTTCGTTGATTTTTGCAATTAGAGAAGGATCAGGATCCAGGGGGCAGTGCCAGGGCGTTGGAGCGCAGCCGAGGAGGGAGTTCATTAGATGGCTTAGCCAGGAAAAATGGGGGAGAGATTCAGCCAGCGAGAGTTGCCGCCGAGTTGCAATCGATGCGTGCAATTAAATGCTGGCCAAAGCAAACATCCTGCAATGCCAGCACCGAAGATTCCCCGGCTAATTGCTAATTGATAACAGTTCCAATTAGGGGTGTTCTCGAGCGGAAAACGAACCAGGCCACAAATCAGGAACTAAAAATGGGAAAGCAAAAACTGAGAGGAAGCGGAAAAATCCTTTAAAACCTTAAAGTTCAAGGAGTTCATTTCGTAAGCAAAATATACTTTAAATTCAATTTAATTTTCCATTTTACTGCCCCTGTGAAATTCCTCAAATCCTTGCCCCAAAATCCAGCTTAAATTCACACAAATTCTGTGGTGGCTTCTCAAGAGTTTGCCTGAGACGCCGCCGCCGCCGCCGACAGGATCCTGCCAGCTGGTGGCAACTGTTGCCGGAAGCGCCGGCGGATGTCCTTGCTAAACCGAATGGCTTCGCCGGCGAAATATGCCGCAGCATCAAATTAAAATCCTGGAAAAGGCATAAGACGTGATGGAAAAAAATAGGAAAATATAAGGAAATGCTCAGGGAAAACACCCAATGAGGTAATCTAAGGCTTACACAACGCAACTAAGAGCCTGAAAATTCTTTGTTAATTCTTTTCGGTGGGGAAATCAAAAAAGGATTATTAGCTCAAAGCTTTGTGTCCGCCTGGCAGATTTAATATTGGCTGATTATGTGCGTTCCGCGGGGTGAGGTAAATAGGGTGGTGGTGTGGCCGTGTCTCTCTCTGTGTGTGGGAACTCACACAAGTGACGGAAATTGCTGCATAAAGCGCGCTTGATTGAGTTGACAAGTTGTAATTTCATTGCCGGATCCGCGCTCGCTCACTTCATGTGCCTCTGGCTGTGGTAAGGGGAGCCAGGAGAGCGGAGAAGGATGGAAAATGGCCTAACAGGGGGGAGGGAACGAGGAGGAGAAGCTGGAGCCGTGGCAAACAGGAGGTGAAATGCCATGAAATTGACGCAACATCTGCGTCGCCTGCGGGCACAAGTGCTTTTCGTGCGGCTCTCCTCGAACATTGAGCGTCGGTTGGTTTCAATATGGAGCTGGATGATTGGGTTAGGAATGGATATCATCATGCCCCACACATACTATATATATATATACATATGCTGGCTTTTGGGGGAGAATGGGAGTAAATATGGGAGAGGACTAGGCGAAAATCGGTAAATCGCACACGCAGTTCGCTTCATTAAGAAGGGATTTTGAATAGATTAACCATAAGTCGTGCCTTTATTTGTGAANAAATCATTTTCTTGTCGGTGGACCGCCTTTTTTTTCTTCATTGAAATCTCAAATGCTTTGCCCTCTGATTATTTTGGCAAGCGAAAGCCTTTGATTTTGCCTTGAGATATAGGCGGTAAATCTTGTCAGGAAAGAAAGAAAAAAAGAGGGAGGCCAAATTTATTCCATTTCGTGCTGGAAAATATGAAACAAAATAAGGGAAAACTTAACTGGCTCGCTTTCCCTCTATTAACAGCTCATAAACTGAGGCAAAAACAGCACTCAACACTATTATTTACCAAAGGGAATGCGCCACCATTTAGATACAAATATATATGTGCATGCATCCATAAGATACAATTGCTTTAACATATACATACGAGAGTCTGAACACTGAGGAAACCACAATAAAATGCGCGTTGGCTTAGGTACACAAGGCAAGGCCTTCGTGTGAGTATCCTGGCAAAAAAGGATACTCCACACATACCACGATGTATACATATATTCAGTGAGAAAAACCAGGCGGCGACATTATGGCGCCAGTCAGTCACTTTGTCGCTGTCGCTAGTTTTCCCTCGAAAGGGGCCAGTGGGTGGGTTTTCGACCACCTCTCAGGAGTCCATGCCAAAGTCGTTCGCATACGAAATTTTTCGCTTTGTTCTGTTGTGGTCCTTGGTCTCGGGTCAAATGTTTCCTAGCAGTTAGGTGAAAGTTAGGTCTAGGGGGGTGGTACGCAAGGGGGCTGAAAGTGGGGTTGAGTGAGGTGAAAGTGGGTGTGGGGGGTGGGTCAAAAGTGTTGAAGTCGAGGCAAACAAAGTTGCCTTTCGTTGCTGTTTGGGGTCTCTGCTGCTTGATTAGATTAGTGAATGATTCTCAATGGGCACATTGATTGGCTTAACGATTACCAGAAATCGATAGGTGAGCCAGAGCGAATCGATTTTGATTTGAAACAAAGCGATAAGCTTTAAAGTGGAGATTTAGTACGAAGTATTAAAAAAATAATGTGATGTCTTAAAGAAAGAAGTATATTTCCTGATTTTGCTATTGAGCATACAATATTAATTATACAAATAATCGATAGCTGAGTCAAAGTTAATCGATTTTCATTTGAAAGAAGTCGATAGTCGATAAGCTTTGAAGGAGAGATTTGTTACAAAAACTTTTCAAAATAATGATAAATGTTAAAGAAATGTTTAGTTTGTGAAAGCAAAGAGTAATTTCTTGATTTTGTTATTAAGTATGCAGTATAATTACATTCCAAATACTGCAACGATTATAGCCTCAATTAATTTGATGACTTCACCATCAGCTTTTATGATTAATTCCCCCATAAATGCTGGTGAAAATCCTGCCAATAAATAAATTACTTTGTTTACCAGCCACCATTTCCATCAGCTGTTCCTCGACCCACGGACTTTATTTATTTCAGCTGTATCCCCATTTATACAATTTGATTTTAGCAAGCTAACCTATAATTTGGTGCACTTTTAGAGCCGTGTTTCAACCGATTTCTCCGTCGTTCTTGTTTTCTTCTTTGTTTTATGGCTGTTTTGCCATAGTTCAGTTCAGGCTGTCAGGACACATGGCACACTATATAATCGGGGGTAATATGGTATGTGGTGCTGGAAAAAGGGTACCGCGAACCGAACCGAACGGTGCCTGTCGCGGAAATGTACCGCAGACATGCAAACAAAACTTTTTTACCCCACTGTAGTATATTCATAGTTGTGGTAGTAGTAGAGTTCGCCTGGCACGCGAACTAACGGAGTATTTGCCTGGCAGGCAAGGCACCTTTCCCTGCCACCCACCGCCACCTCGAGTTCCACGAAAAGGACCTCCTGCTCCTCCTGCTCCTGCCCCTGCGTTCTGTTTGCTCTGTTTTTATTATTACTCGCCGTACTTCGCCGCGGCGTAATGCAAACTTGTTTATTTACGTGTGGCGTCGTTGTCCTTCTGTCGCCCAATGTCTGCATTGTCCTTTTTTTTCTCTCCACTTCTTGTGCTCGCCCCCATTTGTTGTTTGTTGGTCCTGTATATTATTATACATTTCTGCTCCTTGCTTTTGTTGTGGTTCCCTTGGCCATTTCTTTGTTGCCTTTCACAAAAACCAAGGAGCGAGGTGTGAGTCAAAGTGCTTTCTGTCCGGTCCACCAAACTGAATTATAGTTTAATAAATTCATATATTTATTTTTTTCTCTGTCTTTATTTCTTTGCCTAATAAATGAGCGGAAGAGCGCCGGCGAGAGTTCATTTAACATATGGCCAAAGGTCGGGATAAATAAGGGACATACTTTGTTGGCTTTAACTTAAATTGTAGGGGATTAAAGGAAGATATTATTTAAAAACCATATTAAAGAATATATTTTTATTAGAATTTATAAACAAGAAGGTAGTCCAAGTCCTTTATTTAAAGAAGAAATTATTTAAACTGAAAGTAAAGCAAGTTTTCCTAATGATCCATTTTAATTATAAATGTAAAAATCCCTAAAGAACCTGGTAAGTTGTAATTACTTCTCAGAATAAAGCTCAAATATTGCCTTAAATTTAAGTCAAGGACCTTAAACACCCTTCATTCTTAGCAAAATTAAATCGTATCCTTTTGCCTCCCCCCCGCACTTATCTGCTATAAATAAAATTATATAATTACCATGCATTCTTTGTGGACCAGCAGGGTGGAGAGGGACTGGTGGTGGCTTAGACACAGACACCGACAAATCCACTTAACGTTTTTTGTGTGGCTCTGTGTGTGTACCAAAACAAAAAGAAAGCCGAACAAAACAAAGGCAACCAACTAAAATGCGCAAAAAGGTAAAAGGCAAAGAACACTGCCACACAGACAGGGTGGAGGACGGGTGGGTGGTTGGTTTTTTTTGGGCCCGGCCCATTCCATTTGCCATTTTCCCCCATTTACATGCTCGCAAAAGCGCCTTTCCAGATGTTTATCCTTGTTTTTTTCCCCCTCGGTTAATTCGCTCTTTGTTTTTCGTGGAATTAGTGCTAGAAGAATTAACCAAAAACTTTGGTTAGGCGTTGGCAAAGAATGCCCAGAGATATCTCTCTTCACTCCCAAGCCTCAATTACGACGTGTTTTGGACACTTTTTGGGTAATTTAAGAAATGAATTGGGTGATTTGTGAAGTTTTTAAGCTTTAAGATTGCCTGGAGGATCTATAAGCCCTTGTGAAGAAGTGTCATTAGGTTTTGCTTATGAAGAAATAAACTTACTTAATTATTGTTTAAATTATTTCTTCAAACCTGATTTAAAATTCATAATTTTTAAATTTCTTTTTCTTCTTAAAATTACTTTGGGCACATTTTTTCCACACCAAAACCCTTCATAGTTTGGCCACACTTTAAATGCCTTGCACTGTGGCCACACTACTTACTACTTATTACAATTTATAATCAAGAAAAAACAAACCCACAAAATTACCAAAATTACATTTAAAGCTTAAACTGTTTGCTTTGGACAAGGACCTCACAGGACCTCTTGCTATCTAAATGATTAAGCTTTTATCTTTGTATGCTCTTTTCTTTTGCCGTACTCCGTATTATGGTGATTTCCTTGGGGAATCGAAGACATGTGCATAGAGCATAGAACATGGCCACTGACCTCCTTGGTGTATCCCTCGTATCCTTGCCATCCTGCCTTTCCTCCCCCTGCTAAATTATTTATTGCAACATGCACGTTTCACAACCCCGCGCGCACTCCCACTTCTTGTAAATTTTTATGAGAATTTCGTGTTTAGAGCAGCGTTTGCGTTGAGCTTTAAGTAATTGCAAATTGATTGAAAAAAAGGGCAGCGCTCGTGTGGTATGTGAATGGCGAATTACGCGCTTTATAAATTGTTTACGTTTAATGCTTTCAATTAATTTAATGCATCGCCCCCCCGGCTGCCACTATACTTCCTCCTTTGGTTCTACCCTCATTTGGCATGTGATAGCCGCCTGTGTTGGCCATGTTTAATTGCTTGTAATTTGCACTAATGACGACAACAGCAACAACACACAGCCGCATAACAAGTTCTTTTCCCGTCATTAAAAGTGAGTTTTATGGCTCCTGGGATTAATATAAAAATCAATAGGACACAAAAATAGTTTAATTATGAATCGCAACGAAGGGTGTGTAACTCAATTTAAGATCCAAACCAAAAATAAACTGAAGGAGTGCAAATAGAAAATGCAGCCAAGTGAACTTTGGTTGAGTGTTTATCTATCTATTTCGCTTTTCCGCCAGTGGTTCTATTCGCTGCTTCGAGCTATTTACGCCATTTTTAATTGCAGCATGAAAAAGTAATTACAAATTTCCTCTATGCCC
Organism: Drosophila nikananu; assembly: GCA_008042635.1. Classification (NCBI taxonomy): domain Eukaryota; kingdom Metazoa; phylum Arthropoda; class Insecta; order Diptera; family Drosophilidae; genus Drosophila; species Drosophila nikananu. The sequence continues at coordinate 33,574 of VNJV01017561.1, forward strand.
TCCAACTTCCTACTGGGTTTTCTAGTTCTTTTTTTTATATTTTTATTTTACCAAAACCAAAGGGGCGGCAGGCGTGGCACTGCAACTCAAACAAAATTATAAGCAAACACGCAAAACTGCCACAAAACTTGAAAACTGAGAGTTTGCCCATCCCCAACATTACGAAAGCTGAGTTTGGGTTTTTGGTGGTTCCCTTTTTTTTCTGTTCTGGTCTCTCGCCAACTTTGTTTGGGTTCTTGTCTACGAACCAGACGAAAAAAGCATTTGTCGCTGCTCCTGGGCGTTTTGGCCAACATTTTTTTTTTTTGAAGGGAAACCCATTTGGCAGTGTTGAGCAAATTAATAAAAAGCAATGGCAAATGGTTTTTGGGGTAAGAGTTGGCAGCTGGTTGTATTTCATTTGGTAAATGATGGCTGGTCAAGGAATCAAAGGGTTGATGGAATGGAATTATGAATGGTAGAAAGGATATTGATGGGAAGAGCAAAGGATATTGAAGGTTCCTGACTTCAATCCACTTTACTGATAACTTAAGGATAAAACATAAATCCTCACAACTCCTTAAGAGTTTAAATATTTAAATTAAAGTAAAACCTTCCTATTTAAGGGTTTTATTTAATTAATATTAATGTTTTGTGTATAATCCTTTTGCATTCTTGCTTTAAACAAATATCAGATGGATTTGGCTTGCCCCTAGACAACATATGTTGCCCCTCTTGCAGACCACTTGCACGTATTGGCCTCTTCGCAATTTGTTTTGTTGATTCTGCTGTTGATTTTCTCCAGTCCTGGCCACTACACCCACTCACCCCATGTAGTATCCTTTTTATGGGCCACAATTTGGCAGCCCTATCTCAGTGAGGACTGCCGAAGAGAGAGACAGTCTACAGGATATACAGGATACCGAGGGAGAGAGAGTTTAATTTTGCTAATTGAAAAACGTAATAAGCCCGGGGGTTAAGCGATGGTGGACACACGTCGAAAGTTTCTCTCCTTTTTTTCCTGGCCCCTAGCTCCGTTTTCACGTTTAGTGCATTGCTATGTTGAGTGCAAGTAAATGCATTACACTGACCAGCTGGGTTTTGGGGGCAGAGGGCACAGGGCACATGCCACTTGAATTCGTTATGGGCGAAATTAAATTAAATTAAAATAAAATCTTCAACAAAGGCCAACTAAAGAGCGCTTAGAACGAAATCCTCGACCGTCTGCATTTTGGCTATTTATGTAACCCCGGAAAGCCTTCTGCATGTGTGACCTACACTTGGCATTTTAGTTAATTACGAAACCGTCCAAAAAGGGTTTTAGTCTTTCTTTTCCTAGCATTTGCTTTGTGTTCTTGCGCTCACTCTTCGGTTTTTTTTTTTTTGGTGAAAATTGTCAGCGAATGCCAGGCAAGGAGCTAAGGCTACAACCACCATATGAGTCTTCATGGTTAGCTGGCTTAAAGCGGAAAAAAAGGAAAGAGTTCCCAGTTCCCAGCCTTTTCAGTGCATTTTGTTGATTGTGTCTCTACGGCTAATGAAGATGGCTAAGCTGTGCTAAACACGGCAAAAGGGAAATGAGTGCAGGTGAACGATTGCTGTCTGCTTTACAGGAGGGGGGAAAGAAGGAAGAGAGGAAAATAAGGATGAAAAGCTGCAAAGAGCTAGTCAATCCATAAGGCAACAATTTAGGCCAATGCACGTGGCTTAGGCACTTTTTCTACCCCCTGATCCCAACTAATCATGGCCAACTGCAGCTGCTGTTGCCAAGTTCCTTTTTAGATACACAGATAGAAAAAGTATCTTTGAGGAAGATACTTTATTTATCATTTAAGAAATTATAAAAAATACTTCTACTTGTTCTAGAGATTTTAGAGGAATAAAATATGTCTCTCCTTAATGCTCAGACATTAAATAAAATTCCTTAGAAACTACTTTTCGCTCAGTGCCTTGGTGAATGCCATTGCCTGCCCCTTTTGTTAGCCGTTTTAATAACTTTTATAACTCGGGCTACTGGAGTGATATTAAAAAAAAAAGGGAGGAAGAAAAAAGTTGTATTATTGAAATGATGAGCTTTGGGGTGTGGCGGGGACTCCCTTTGACTCGCCTTTTTTATGCACTGACCAATGTCCTGCCTTTGTCCTTGCTAATTAACTTGTTGCGTCGTTTAATTAGCAGGAGACGGCGCAGAGATAAAGCCAGGAACTTTTCGCTTAACTGGCTGCGGCATTTTTTATCTACAGTAGCCGCACTGTAAATTATGAAAATTAAACAAATGCTGGAAAGTTTTTTTTTAATTAAACAGCGGTTAGCGAGTTAGCTTGAAGGTATCTACTGCCTGACACTAATTGCCAACAAGCGCCTGAAATGTTTGCCAAAAATGTCAAAAGCTAAAAGCAGATGCAAATAAATTTAGCATAAATATTTATTATGGCCAACAAGAAGCAGAGACAGAAAGAGAGAAAAACCTGCACTTTTCTTATGCGCAATGACAGCCTGACACTTGGCACATGAATCGAAACAGAAATTATGAGCAGAGGCAGCGTCGAAATCTGTTTTCTTTTCTTTTCTTTATTTTCTTTTGCTTGAAATTGCATAATTAAATTGCCCAAAAAGTGGAGCGAGTGACGTCACTTCTCTCTCTCTCATTCACACCCCCATTCGCGGACTCATTCATTCATTCATGGGGCCAGGCGAGAGTCAAGTCGAGTCAACTCAAGTTGTCTCCGTCTCCGTCGCCCTGGCTGCCACTTCTCTATAAATAATTGCATGCGAATTTGTCAAGCGTGTCAAGGCAGAAGGAATGCTGCAGCAGCATCACCGTGATAGAGAGGGGGAGAGTGGGGTTTTGGGGGGGCTGAAAGGCATCTCGAGGATGCGATTCGCAGTTGCGACAAATTTGCGATGTCTTCGGCATGCAAAGTGCGGCAACTTGAGTGCAAAAGTCGCATCATTATGTTGCTGCATGGGAAGTCGTGGCAGCTTACACATGTGCTCTATATAGATATATATATGCTATATATCTGAATGATGGCACAAAAAAATGCACACCGACAGCCAATTAAATGGGTTTCGCCTGAGGGGAAGTGAATTTTTGCCGGGAGTAAAGAGCAGTCAGGGAAGTCTTTGATGAGGAGTCATCAACACAAAATAAATTGAAACATGAATCAATAAGAACTAATAAGGTTTCTTTATTATTTATTAAATTTAAAGGTTTCATTAATAAGAAAAAAAATACATATACCAGAAATACAGGTTTTATTTTCATAGAAAATATAATTTAGTAAAAAACACTTCACACCAAACCCACCTGAAGATAGAAACTCTCCACAAAGCATATTGAAAACTTAACTAAATTCTAATGACACAATCCTTAAGAAAATTTCCCACTTATTTTTCCGCAGCTAACTTCATCAATCTTATCCATCTAATTTCCTTCAACTTTCCCTAGTCCCTTCCTCAACTTGGGTTCAGGTTAAGCCCTCAGTTTTAATTTAATTTTAATGCTCAACCCCCTCCGTTAAAAGTTTTGCCAAAAATTCCACAACACACATATCAATGGCGCAAATATAAAAAGTAAAGAAAATGGGAGGGAAACTAGGAATACAGAGGAGAAAACTGTGAAAACTGTGAAAACTCTGTATCTCAGTTTTCAGCTAACTCGCGGCTGTCGCAGATTTTGACATGTTGCACAGCTCCGGGAAAAAACGAATCTGCCGAGACTTGGAGAGGCTTCAAGGCTGTCGCGCTTCTACTGCAGGTGGAAAGTTCTGTCTGGTTTTCCCTCCTGCAAAAGTTGAGGCCGTAAGCAAGCGGAAAATGTCACTTTGCGCGCCGAAGAAAGGGTTTCTGCTTCCCACCCACCTGTATTGCTGCATCTGTCAAGGCCTGGCCAAAAGTGTGCACTGTCAATTTATTGCTGCAGTTAATTTGCATGAAATATAAATAAATGTGAAAACAACTTGAGAAGCCGGGGCTCTAAGGACTCCCTTTAAACAGGATACAGTCTAAAGCTGCCTGCTGGGTGTCCCCTTCGCCATCTGCCTTTGCTCTGGCGTCTGGCAAGCGAGAATTTAAATTAAATTAGAATTTCTCTTGGTGTGTAATTTAAAACCATTTTGCATAGGAGAAACTAAAGTGCGTCTAACACTCGCTCTTCCACCAGCTAGCTGGCTTTTCCCTTGCTCTTTTTTAGGAGCTCTGTGCAACCAACTTAAACTTGTTAAGCTTCAGGGAATTTTTAGCTTCGCCCAGCACCACCCCGCCTGTAGGATATAGAGATCCGCAGAAAATGAGAGAAAAAAAAATTGTACAATATTTAAAACTCAACTTGATATGCTCCTGGGAGCTTACTGCATCTTCCTGGGCGTGTGTGCGAGCGTTTGATTTATAGTGAGCTGGGATTAAGCTGTCTTTGTGCTCGGCAAGAATGTGGCAGGAAATTTTTTTAGTATAATGCACAGCAGCAGACGGCGGCGCATTTGACCCCTGGGGTCGAGAGGAGATATCGGTCGGGGAATTGGAATCTCAAGTAGATGGGTTTGCTTATGCCTGACAAATTGATGAAAAAAAAAAATATTTAAAAAAGTGTAATACATCTTTTTAAGTAAGACATTTGTACTTGCAATTAAAATATTCAAGGAAATTTGATTACGTTTTGGGATTATTATAAAAAAGTATAGGAGAACAAACAATATCAGTCATAAAACCTTAAAAAATCAATTTTTCACTAAAAGTTCCCTCTTTATAAAATTTCTTCTATTAATTTTCTCGTTTATGGTGTCGTTTTTAAGTGAGATTTGACATATTTTCGACCNGCAGCTCGTCGCATCCTCCTCGAACCCCTGAAAGAAAATATCTCGGGCTACGTGACTTTTTGCGGTTTGCTTGGATTTAGCCAGCGAAAAGTGCTAAAAATTGCCCAATCCGCCGCAATATATATATGCACACTCGTACCAGCGTTTTGTTTAATGACCTTGAAGCTGAAGAAGCCTGAGTCGAAATGTATCTTGTATCTGCTGGCCGTCGAAATTTAATGGACCGTGCTCTCGAACACATGGGAGAGGGTATTCATTCGCTCTTTGTTTGCAGACTTTTAGGCGCTCGTCATTGTTTGGCATTTGACTTAATTTAAAGTGCTTGGCCGCAAAGTGCGGAAAATGGTCAGGAAACGTGTTGGAAGCGGAAATGCTGGGCTAAACCAAGTCAGTAAATAGGGAATGCGAAACTCAATCGGGCTAAACGGACTCCTTGAGAAGGCAGGACATTATTGAGCTCTAAATTATAGAGATTCCTCTCACAGCTGGCATTAAATTGTGGGCTTTAATATAATTAAACCATTTTGAAATATAATCTTAGTTCATTATTTCTTGAGAAAATCCCCAAGCTCTAACCCCAACTATTTATTCCATTTTCTCGTTCCAGGTAAATTACAAGTTCTCTAACTCTCTACCCCTCTTCATCTCTGTGAGTAATTTAATTTAATAAATACGAGTATATTCGAGATGCTTGAAACCCGAGGACCTTTAAGGAGAGTGAGTCTGTCGGTCGAGCAAACATTTCGTAATTTTCAATTATGGGGAAAACATTTCAGGGGCCTTTGTGTCAGCAACAGCAACAGCAACACACATGCTCATAAAATGTTTTGTTTGCCGGCTAACCGGAATTTCGCATAATCATTTGCATACATAATAAAAATTCCCCAAATCATGAGCTTCTACTGGAACCTCTGACCAAAACTATTTATGCTGATCATCATTAAAAGACCTTTCCGCAAGAAAAGCCGAGATTCAACGAACAAGAAAATTAATTTATGTGCCGAAAGGGTTGCGAACTTCATCTTCAGTCCGTTGTGTGTCCCTCTTTTCCAGTCCTTGATTTTTTGAGGGAAAACTAAACTCCTTGGGAGCGGGAAGCTGGTTGCTGCTTTTGGGCAGGAATAGAAATCATTAATATGCTGAGCTGTGCATGTGACAAAGGACACTCGCCGCACGGAGACAACAATGCATTATAATGTGCTTATAAATATATTGAGCAGAGGCTTCGGGTCCAGTTTTCGTATCAATGTATGTATCTCAAGGGTTGTCCATCTCGCAGGCACTTTTCTATCTATTTTCCCAGGCTCTGGGAACTTGTTTAGATTTTTATTTGGGAATAGTGGGCTTGTTTGATTTTTCGGCGTTGATAACTGGATGGGTAGGAAGGTCAAACGAAAGTCGTTCACACGTTCCGCAAACACTCACAATTAGCAGCTGGCGTTGAGTGACCATTTGCACTCTGGCCCAAGGAATCTAGGAGTCGGAAGCCACCCCGGAATGAATCCTTAATAAATTCCGAAATGGGACACGCGCTGGCCACGAGAACCCTCCTACGCAACGGAGTTGTTTATTCGCTTCCTGGCGACATTTTATAGTTTTTTTGTGTGTGGATTTCTCGCATTTTATTGAGATGAATTACCCAAGCATATACACATACAATATACTACACTCTTGCTCCCAAATGGGGGTCAATGCTACTGGTATTAATGATATGGGATTTGGCCTGATCTACTCCAGGCCTGTACATCAATATTCGGGCTTAGCCCGGGAGAGAGACACACTGTGTCCTGGCAAAATCAATAGCAAAGCAAACAACAACAATTTTAATGTCCTTTCTGTGGGTCGAGGGGGAGTGTTCATAAATTTTTATTACGTAATTGAGTTTTGTTCGGTTTAGTTCTGGCCAGCGAGAGGGTTGTTCTTGTGTGCAAATGTCTTTGCATGAAACAATAAAACCAAATGTCGAATTCGCAGGATCAGGAGCTGGAGCGCCACCCTCTCCTCTAACACTTTGCCACACCAAAAACATTATTAATAAATACAAATTCGTTTTGGGGTAAGCGGACGTCAGAGGGTTAAGATGGAAAAGGGATCAATAAATGCTGAGGGAATTGCAATTGCAGAGGGTTAAGCGAGCCAAGGGAACTGTGGAAAATGAGAGATGGAAATAGTGTAGGAATGTGTGTTAGGAAAAAGAAAAGGTTAAAGGTTAAAGGGGAGTTTGTTATGCTTTCAAGTTCTTAAAAAAATATTGAATATAATAGTTTAGAGAAAGTTTTAGTTATCTTACCTGCTAAAGAAAGCCTCAATTTACTTATTATTTTAAACAGTTTAACCCAAAAAAAGCTTATACAACTTAGTTTCTTGTACTGAGTTTTGAGATAGGCAATAATTTCAGGGAGAGAAATGATTTAAAGCTCCATTTCCCCCGAAAATCAACACAACCTCGCTTAAACTCGAGAATATTCAACAGCGTAAAAGCGATTTCTTATTCATTGCGTTCCATTGGCCACAAAAATAAAATGAAATGGAAGCAGAAGGAGCTGGAACCAAACATCTGCATTCTCATTATTAATTGATTAAGCTCGCTTTTCCCCCCCACTTTCCACCGCTCCATTCGGTTGTCCAATATTTTGACAGCAAACACGCGCCGGGGAGACACCAAAAGTACTCGTGCTCTCGCAAAAAAAAAAAGAAAATGCCTGAAAAAGAACAGATAAAGGAACAATAAATTTACATAAATTACCCGCATGAATGCCAAGGAGGCAAACCAAAGGAGATTGCGGGCCCGGGTGTGGGGCACTCGACAAAAGTGTCCCAAATGGGAAGCGGCAATTCAATAAGGCGGAGTGAAAGGCAAACCCGAATTATGCGGCACGTTCCACACGTAACTGGGCCTCGGATTCGGATACGGTTTCGGGTTCTTATATATATTTTTTTTGGAGGGATATCAGGGTGCTATATATGAAGACGTGTCCCGTGTCCCGAGAGCGGAGAATGGCCGCAATTAGCATGCTAAGAGGATATGATGATGTACAAAAGGAGGCGAGGCACACGCTCATAAATCACCTCGGGAAGGTGTCCCATAACAGGATAGCTCAAAACAAGTTTTCGAAACCCTTTTGCTTTTTTTTGATTCCCCCGAACAATGGGCTGAGCCCGTGGCGGTGAAAGGTTGAGGTGTCATCGTCCTTTATCCTTATCCCGTTTCCCAATTCGAGTGTCAACAATAAACAAATTTGTTTTACATTCCCCGCGATCCCTTTTTATTTTATTTATTTATTTTGCTGCAGGACACCACCCAGGCACAAGCCTTGAGCAGCAGTAGGTCCTCGACGTTGTCGTCGTCCTGGCAATCATGGAATTTTCACCCGCGCCCCCCAAACCCCTTCGGGTTTTGTGTCTTTTTTACTATTATTGTTATTATTGTTTCATTTGGAATTGGGCGCCCGTGTAAATGTTTCTGTTGTCGATGGGCCGGGCTTTTGGCCCTGTCAAATTGCTGTCAACATTTCAAACCAGTTCCCAGTTTAATAATGTAAAAGTTTTCCCTCACCTTCTCGCCTTCGTCCTGGTCGGTTCGTCTCGTTGTCTCGGCTTTATTTCCCCCAAAAATGTTGTCAATCGTGAGGCAGATAAACTTGGGATTTGTTGCACAAAACTTTTCCGTTCTTGTTAATTAAACTTGAATGTGTGTGCGTGTGTCGGCGGTTTCCACGGGTAATAGAGCCGGAAAAGTAGCGCCAAAAAGTAGCAACTCCTAATGAGATTGCGGATCGTTCTAATGGAGTTTTCCCCCCCAATATAGGATTTTCTTAGGAAGCGCCTTAATGCCGCGATTAAAGGTTACAGCATGTCTCAAGTTTTTCTTCTTGAAGCTGCAAAAAATGTGAAATATATTATTCAAGGACTTCCTTATTTGGCTTCAATTGGAATTCCTTTTCGTCCCTTTTTATTTCACTTGCTAATTGGATCAAATCAACAAATTCCCGCCACCTCATTACTCTCTCTTGCTCCAACCCCCGTTTGCTCTTTTAATTCCCACTCAAGAGCTCTTTGACTCACAGTCATCACTCAAAGAGAGACAGCTAGAAAGGGAGAGAGAAAAAGAGTCCTGGCAACCCTTCTCAGTTCTTACACTTCCTTTTCCTAGTTGGAGGGCTTGAAGCCTTCAGACTTCAGCCTTCTCCAATGCAAAAATTCTTATTCTTGGCTTTGATTTGTGCGCTTGACTTCGGTTTTTGGGTTTCGGATTCGGTTTCGGTTTCTCGGTCTCTGGCTTTAGTTTTCCTTGAAAAACCTCTGGGGGGGTTGTGCTAAGCTGACATCATCAACACCACAGAGAGGAGGGCAAAGCATGAGTCACACTCACCACCACCCCCGATGCACCACTATCCGATTTCAGGTCCGCCCACGTAATTGCTTCCTGCAGATTTTCGGACATTGGGCCGTGTGCATAATTAAGCGCTTTCGGATTGTATTTTGAGGCCACTTAAAAATGTCAGACGGAAGTCGGGCAAAAAGCCGAAGGCCCAGGGCAAACACCTGTCAGGTTTTTCCCCCCGCCCCCGCACTCCTGCTGATTTTTCCCTCTGGCGTCGTCAGTCTGGCGCACACATGAACATGGGCGGCGGGCGCGGGGCCGCCTTTGTGTATACATCTATGAGGAGGGGAGGATAGAGGGGAATATCAGGACGCAGCCCCCCGTTGCGGCATTTGCCAATCAAGCTTTGGGCGGTCTGTCGGTGACACAAGCTAGAAGCAAACTCTTTTGAATCGTGAAGGTGGGCAATCGATAGATTTTCACCGTTCCCTGCGTATTTATTGGCATTATATTTATAAATGCCCCAATGTCGATCCCAACTGCCAAGTGGCTTTCTGTATATCCTTGCATGTGGCTAAATGCAGAGAGAGAAATAAGCAAGGAGTTCAAATAATTCGAAAAAGTTGATTAAAAGTTGGTAAGAAATATGGGTTGATTTTCCCTTCAAAGAATTTTATTTTATAAACTTTTTGTTACTTTAAAAATCTGTTACTTTAACCTCTAAATTCATAAATCTTAAACCCAGCTTTAGTTTCCAATTTCCTTTAGATTTTCCTTCCCCATTTTCCCCCTGTGTATTTTGTTTGTGTGTGTTGCCTGGATGGCCTGTCACTTTTTCGGTTTCCTAAGCAGCAGCAATAACAGCAGTGGGGAAAAACCTCATGACAAATTCATTTGACTTACACATGACTGAGCTCCTGTGGCTAGCCAACAACAAAAGACCTTGGGCGAGAGGAGGTAGGCGGAAATTCAGAAGGGGGGGCTATGAGGAAGGCTGGAAAATTTGACCTTGGATTGGGGTAGGTGACCCAACGGGGGAGAAATTGCGGAAAATACTGTGATATATGCTGAGCTGGGATAAACAGGCTGGATAAGAGGATTTGGGAAAACTTATGATGTGTTTTTCTTCAGAATCGATAAATATTTGAGGGCCTCAACGATAAATGGATCGATTACCCGTAAACGTTAAGTGGAGACTCCTTTTCTAGAGGGAGACTCCTTTTCATGGGAATTTCCTAAGGTTTGCTTTTTTGTGTAATGGGCAGTACTTTAAGGCTTCCAACTATAACCATAGGTTCATTAATTTTTAACCCATAAATCACCATCGTTTTGGCCCAAGTGTCCTGTGAGCTGCCTTCATTCATTTGTCATGCTTATTTAATAATAAATTGTCTTGCCTTTTGTAATAAATTCAATTGGTTGGCTGTGGCTGTGGATATTGATTGAGCAATGAACTATCATTTGCGGTTGGTCGTTGTTTTGGCCACAAAACTGGGCTCAAAACTTGGCATAATTGACCATAAACCGTCCATTGACTCATTTTGGACAATCAACTGGCCACCGCCTGCAGTTTTTAATCAACTTTTTGCGAGGGAAAAAGGTCTATTCAGGGCATAACTCAGTGGTCGGTCCTCCCTGGAACCTCCCGGTCATCGTTAGGCCGAGAACTTTGCCCATAGAGCAGATGTTGTTTCTCTAATCGAACAAAAACTGCCGTTTCGGGTACCGAGTCAGAGTCCGAAGTCCGAAGTTTGAAGTCCAAGTCGAAGTAAACTACCCCGTGGAGACAGCATCTCCTCCTCTTCTTGCTGGGCAACCCTCGGTCCTCATTACAAATAAATATCTTTGACTATTTATAATGCCGCAGGGACCTCACCTTCGCCACGTCTTCCCCTCGGTTCCCCCTGGCATCCTTTTTGGATTCTGTGCAAATTATGCAGATTAGAGGGTCAGTTCACAGCTGCCGGGCTGGGCGAGCTTGTCTGGAAGCTGGCACCTGGATTGGATGGATAAAAAAGGGAACCTTTAACTGCAGCCTCCTGTTGCCCCGGAAATATTTACATAAGAATCGAATTTAATCTTTGGCCGCATAATTTGCCACAATTTATTGGAAAACGGAGGCCGGCGCCCTCATTGAATCTAATTTGATGGTGTTTTCTGTGCCAAAAATGCGCTCAAAATGAGTTCATAATACGATTATCTGGGTCACATGTGTTGAGCACGTCGGGTTAACTTGTTTTTTCTGCAGTTTTTTTTCCTATTTTTTTGATTTTGGCTCACTTAAATTTGGGCCAAAAAACATGGAGTACGTTGCCAGCCAGCTGTGTGTGGGCTCTCGTTCATTGCCAAACAAAAATGTCGCCATTAATTTGGTTTATTTTCGCCGCCTTATCGGCAGTTGTTTTCCCTGTAATTTTAATTGAGTTTTGACTGCTTTTTTATATAGTTTTTGTTAGTTTTTGGCTATGGAAACTGGAGCCTGCCAGTTACGGCATAAAAATTGTATTGTATATGCCACTCTTATCGGTCTGCCGGTGGCCCTCTATCTCTCTTCAATATGTCAGCTCTAAACAATGGGTCTCTCCACTCGAAGCGTGAAATGTCAAAAGGGGGAAAATGGAGAGAAAAAGAATAGAAAAGCCAATTTCCTGACATATAGCTCGGGCTGCTCGGGAAAACGCATTCTTAGCCGGAAAAAAAGGGGGTGATGGGCACCGAAAATCGCAATGCTTTGTTTTCGTGTATCAAAGTGCAGTGTACGCGGGTGTGTTCGGCTTGATTGTAGATAAATATGACAATAAAATAGTCATAGTCAGCGAGGGCCGCAGGAACGCAGCGTTGTCAGCTTAAAATAGCGAAAATATTTTCGCTCTAGTGCGGTACAGTTGCCTCCAAAAACGCACAGGATACGACACGCGCGTTTGTGATGTGTGAAGGCGATGCGATGTCAGCGATGCAAGCGCAATTTGGCGCCATCTGTCGGAGGGGATAGTGAACCGTTAAAGGGGGTTCTCAGGAGAGGGGGTTATAGGTTTTCTGGGTGCCTTTTGAGAGGTTTTTGTGTGTAGTGCGCTGGTTACAAGGGCAACGCACGTGATAAGCATATGAAATTTTATGGCAACTCTATTTGTAACTTTCACTGCCTGCACAAGTGTGTGTGCATGTGTGTGTGTGCCATGTGGGTGAGTGGGTTCGCCAACAACTTTTGCTTTGAAGTTTGTCTGTCTGTCGTACACACACACACGCAAACGCACACCCCCCTTCTCAGCTGCTTTTGTGTGTGCGCTGACTTGGAAAATACTTTTTGTGATAACATTTTATGGCTTGACAAGGCAGCCGCCGCATCCTGCCCAAAGGAGCGAGCGAGAGACAAACTCTTCTTCTCCGAGTTCCTTGCAATTTTTCCTTAACGAAAGAATTATAAAAGAAATGGCTGCTGCAGCAGAATGTGCAGGCAAGTTGAGGGGTAAAATGGAGACTTGAGGCTAATGGTTCGAGTGCAGGGCATCAATTTGCAATATGACAGTTGCCTATAAATAGCCAAAATGACAATGCCAGCTTTGGCACTTTCTATCCGACATTGATGGAAGTAGGAATATATTTTTAGGGATAAAAAGAATGGCCAAGAAAACGTGTTATGATGTATAAGTGGTGAGAAAAGGAGTCAAATTATATGCAAAATTATTTAAAAGTGTGTAAGAAGCTTGGAAACTATAGTTTCCTTAAAGAACTCGGCTTAAATAAGACAATTTATTGTGGATTATGATATAATTCATTATTTTAAGAAGCTTTCTAATGTAAAATGTATACAAAAAGTGTGACACTCATTGTAGGTTTATGATTTTCAATTTTAAATGACTTCAAATTACGCATATTCCAATATTTGGGTTTTGTTTCCCAACCAAGTTGGAAATGTGTGTTTTCCTGCATTTTGTGATAGCCACCGATGTTGGCAATTACAATTTGTTTGGCATTTAAAGCGGGTTGAAAGCGCTACCGAGCTGCTACTGGTGGGGGGCGCAAAAAATAAACACGCATGCTTATGAGGTCATTCAACAGTCATAAAATTTTCGCTTTGTGGTTCCGCAGAGTCCCAAACAGACATTTGTCGCCCCAGTGGCGCTTTCCTCCCCCTCCGCATATGCGTGTTTGTGTTTGTCATTGCCACTTAGCCTTATTAGTATGTGCGGCGCCCGCCCGACTGTCTGTCAGTTGGGTTGGTCCAACCATTTTGGCCAAAAGTGGCAATGAAGCTTGCCAAAAAGGATATACGGTGCAGTGCACACTTGCAGCTTATTTAATGCGCTCCTTGCAGCAGCAGCAGCAGCGTCATGTAAGCAACAACGCCAGAAAGTATGCAATATTAAAATATATACGTACGAGTCCTGGGTTGTGAGAGGGGCAGAGGGTCCTGGGACATCAGACAGCTGCGCAATAACTGTACATTAAAAGTCATTGCATTCATGATATTATTTTTTATGTATTTTTTCTGCACTCCTTTCCCTTTCCCCGCATGCATCGCTATTTATATTTGTATACGTACATATATTTTTTAACGATTTTTTTTCTCTCTGTTAGAATTGAAATTTTTTCTCATTTGTTTGCCTGCCCACCGCTGCTCATCATTTTGTGTGTTTATTCGCTGCCCTTTGGGGCCTGACACGCCTACAGACACACACTCTCTCCTCCCAAAAAAATTCACATTCAGCGCCAGTAAAAAAAAAGTAAAAAACTGCATTGTGAAAGTCCCTAAGCGGGCAAACGCTAATGCTTTGTTGATGAACAAAAAAATGCTGGCCAAAAAAAAGGGCATACCAAAAATAATAGCGAAATAAAACCCCGCGGAATATGCGCCGCAAAATATTCATAACATTTTTTTTTTTGTTAGACTCAACAGTTGGATTTTTGCATTTTAAATAAAAATATATTAAAACAGACTTAAAGTCCTCGGGAAATCACTTGATAGTTCAAGGAAAAACCACTCGAATTGCTGTCAAATTTAAGCTTTGCCTAGTCAACAATTTCTTCCTTCAATTAAATGCCAATTAAGGGCTTCTGCCACACAATAAATTTAACTCAAACAATAATAAATATTTGTCTAAAAATCACAAAACTCTCTTTTACTTACAGGTAAGTTCTCTTTGTGGTCAGAGAAAGCTGAAAAACAGCAGCAGAACATAAAGTGTAGTGGCAAGTAAACAAAGATGTCAAGTGAATAATAAATTTGGTTGAAAAAGATATTGTTGCACAATTCAGTCGAGCTGAAAGTTATTTCATAATTTATTTGACACCTGAAAGAAATATATAGAAAATATGGCAAGCCAATAAGCTGTCACAGAGCAGAAATTCTCAAAGCAGTGGCAGCAAATTAAATGCAATTCAATTTGTAAAATCAAATATCTTCTGCTAGTCAGAGTCTCCCATTTCTATATATATATAAAATATATATAAAGATATATAGTATAGTTGGGTGTGTATATTGTTAGCTGGAAACACATGTTAGACAATCAAAAGGAAAGGAAACCGAAACAAGTTAACCACAAAACGGACAAGCAAGGACTTTGAAATAAAGGGAAAGAAGGGACAATTTTCCACTTGCTGGGCTCTCCCCTCTGGTTTGCTTCGGTTTCCGCAAACACGGCAAAAGATGTTATCCTTTATCCTTTTTATTTTGCGAAAAATTCAATATTTTTCAAACAAACAACAACATGGAGTTGGGGCCGCCACGCACATCGAAGGATAACATATTAAATTTGCCAGCAGCAGCCAGCAGGACTGGCAAAGGGACAATGCCATAAAGACAAGAAATCAATTCCTTTTTTTTCACTTCTCCTCCTTGCGTAACGTAACGTTGTGCGGAGAAAACAATTTTCTAACAATAAAAAATTGCCCGAGCGGGCGATTCAAGGACTCGCACACTCACTTATGTTCTTCTCCGGCCTTTAAAATCGAAAGGAAACGTAGCCGGGTGTGTGGCAAATCATAAAAATCGACTGGGGGGAAGGGTTTCGCATGATGAAGGGGCCGTGTGGCAGGCCATAAAACCCGGAGGGGGATAGGCAATAAAAAATGTGGGAAGGAGAAAGATGGGGTCAGATAGAGATCCTGGCCTAAGGACTCGGGATTAGGCGGCTGGCCAAAAGTCGAGACTTTAATTGAGGTGAAAGGGAGCCAGGAAAATGCCTCTGGAACTTTTCTCTGCCTTCTGTCAGCGACAACTGTCTCGATGTCCTTTCTTTCGACACACACACAACACACATGTCCCTTCGAACTCGAACTAATAACGAGCCTCATTTTGTGTAAATCGATAAAGTTGTTACATGGCAACATCAGTGGCAAAAAATAAAAGTTTATTTTTGTTAGCAGCAAAGTTTCTCCTCCGCTCGGTGGGTAATATTATCGCATGTTGCATTGGCCGGGCGTGCCGACAATTGAATTATTTATGTGCCTTTGGGTCTTCTTCGTCTGGCGAAGACTCGACCCGGTCTGCTGGCCTTTTGTTTGCGCATTGATTGAATCCTTTCGATGTCCTGCGGACGCTCGCCCATTGTCAGTCAGTCAGTCCGTCAGTCCGTCCTGCTCATATGCGCTTTATGCAGTTTATTGGCGATTACATTCACTCAAGAGGAGAGCGGAGAGAGCGGAGCTGAGCAAAGCACCACAACGTCCAATCATTTCGTCCTGGTCGTCGGGGTCTCTTGGCTTTGCTTTTCGTCCTGCGCTCCTTCGCTGTGATTGTCATCGTTTGTGGAAATTTGATAAGCGCTTTTTGTGCTCGTGAACTGTGTGTGTGTAGTCCTCCTCGGCATCCTCTTCCATCTCTGTCGCTAGACATGTTTGTTTGCCAGCGAAACTTTGCTTGTTCGTGTCAGGACTTGGATCTTTTTAATAATGCGGGTTATGTGATGGATTTATTAAAAGCGTGTCCCCATGTCGCTTCGCTCAGCTCTGTTTGTGTTTGCCATAAACTTTCTCCTTGTCTGTTGTCAGAGCTTCCCTTTTCAATTAGTTTGCCGCATTGAAATCGGCATGCCGGTATTGAATGTCAAGTGCTCCTCGTTTGTGGCAGAGTTTAGAAGGTCCTGAAAGAGTGGTGGGGAGCCATAAAACAAAAAAAAAACAAAACAACAAAAATAAAAGTTGGCTACCATATAGAATGGCGGTCTCCATAAGTATGCCATAATAATTGCAAACGATGCCCCAGGACAAAACACATATGGGCAATAAAATATTTTATTCACCAGCGCCCATTCATTTGACCGAAAGGCAAGACCACGCCCCCATCGCCCTTCCGCAAAACCCCTTTTTATTTCTCATTTTACGATCATGCAAATGTCTTCGACGGCCCGGCGACGGAGGCGGCGTTGGCGCCAAAAAGTCGGCAACATATGTCCGACAACATGAAACGAAATCAATTTGCCTGTGTCACGACCTTGGGGGCCACCAACTCGACCCGGTGGCCAAAAGGGACCCCAAAGGGTGCACTGAAAAAAGAAGATGTAGTGTTTGACTTATTGAAACAATTATTTAATCTGAAATAGTTTAAATTAGAACTTAATTATTATTATTTAAATATCAAAATTATGTTCTCTAAGTTTCTAAAAAAAAGTTAATCCTTTAGATTCCTATTAAAAACATTATTAAGATATATGTTACCTCCAAATAACCAATTTGTATTTGTTGGTAGAACATTTATACCCTAGTCCCTGCTCAGGCGCCATGAAACCTCAAATTTTTATCAAATTCATCACAGTGTTAATTTTTCTAACTTCTAAAAGAAAGTTTTGATCGCTTATTATTATTATTAAGATATGT